>VDFB02284022.1:0-103956 GCA_007258455.2 Sequoia sempervirens | reverse complement strand
TGAGTATAATTTGCATAATTATTAAGTGCAAAAATTAATGGATACTCAATGGCCCACCAAGGAGGAGTATAATACATGGCTTGGAAAATTTACAGATTAAGCCTTGGATAAAGTATTGAAAAAATTATCTCCTCTCGGTCTAAAAGGTGATGACATGGATGTTGATGTGGAACATGCAGTGTTTTCTTCTCTTTTTATATGTTTTTACACTTTGTGTCCTAAAATTTTGGAGCATGTGGATAAAATGTTGCAACGGCTAAATGATGCCTTTTGGAAGGTGGGACAAATCTTCATTGACAAATGCAAATGGTTTTCGTCCGACGTGATATTTTCCCTCCTTTGAGTTGTAAATGTAACTGCATTGGAGAATATGTTTTGTAGTGGTCAAATGAAAATGTGACATGTGTGCATTATGGCCTGAACCTATTTTTGCTCCTTCATTTCTATAAGAAGGAATTCAAGGCCAAATGTATAGGTTGTTGATTGATCTTCTAAGAATAAATTTTGTAAAGGAAAATATAGAGAGAAATCCAAAGTTTTGCCTTAGGTTTTGAGTCTTTGATATACAATTGTAATTTTTGATAACAATACTAGCATTTAAATATAGAAGATGGTGCAAATTCAAAGCCATTTCTCTCCTAGTGTATTCATTATATGAGAATTTAATAAAATGATCAAGGGTTATTTTTTTGGTCTTCATTGTGTTCCAATGAATGTATGGTTTTATCTTTGTTTTAATTTAAATAATTAATTAGATTGCTTGGATGAAGTCATGAGTTCATGTAATTTGAGTATCAAGATATGTTGAGAAGTTTTGGTCTAGGATACTATGCTATAATGTTGTAATGCAGTATTTAGAAGCTTTATGATGCTAAGTATTAAGTTTTTGTCCAATTATATTTGTTCTGATATTGACTCCCTATCCTATGTTAAGGAATTGGTCTTAGTTTTGCGTTTGTGATGCAATTTTCTTGATCTTTCATCAGCAATACAAATTCATAATTAAACATTCAATTGAGTTGTAGTTGTTAATGTTTCATGTTGAGTTAATCATTCTCTGCTCTAGATGTTCATTCTATAAAGAATCTACCAAATTCTTGAAGGATTTCATCTATCAAGCTTATGTTGTGAGAATGTATCTGCTATTTGCAATGTACTTGATTATTAGGTGCATGAATTCATAGGTACATTGTGGGATCACCCTCCTAGGTTTTGTAGAGCCCAAAGTGCAAGAGGAAAGCATTGTTGCTTTCACTCGTTCATTGGCCAGTCCCTCCAATTAGCTAACCATTGGAAGATGGAAATTCCATAGGCTATATTGTGAGATCAACTTGGTTCTTTAAAAATAACCAACAGATTGGTGACTCTACTAGGGATGTTGTTTGTGACAATATTCATGTCTCAATATGCTTTTTCCAAGCATTGTTGAAATATGTAAGACTATTTGCAATTAGATTCATATACATTTCCAAATAGTGTACTAAATTTTGCAAGAACTTGTCAAATTCTCCCACTATTTATCATTTTGAGGTCATCTACATAAATTTATATCAAGTTTTTACATTTCCTTGCAAATCTTCCACCTAGATTGTTAAAGGTTAGCTTAGGAGTTGTCTGTGTTTGAAAATACTTGTAATTCTCTGAAGATCCACATAAGTGGTATCATTATTTATAATTCCCAATCATTTTGGGTGGTGACTCTAAAGTCTTTGCACTAGTGTGCATTATTTGAAGAAATCAAGAAAAATTGAAGAGAAGGAATTGTAGAAGAGAGATGAGGAAAACCAGAGCTCAAATGAAGAAACATCTAGAAGAAAAGTTGGAAGGTGAACTTCAAAAGACTCCCAAGTAGACATGGAAATAGAAGGATGTTACTACAAGTAAGTATACTCCACATCCTGTGCCTAAATCAACTCAATTTACTTCAAGAAATTATAGCAGTCATGAAAGTAGGCAAAATTTGGTAGGGTTGTATTATGAGGATGAAGAAGATTGTACAAATAATAATGTTGTAAGTATCCATAAATCTAGACCTAGACAAGGAAGAAGTAGAAGTAGAAGCCTCCATCGTAACATTTCTACTACCAATGCTATTACTGGTGGTATTTTCCCTCCAACATCTAATGGATATTCTCCTTTACCATCTGACCTATTAACTGGGTTCACTGATAGTGTCTAAAAGCTAATAGATCTAGAAGAATCCTCAAATTCTAAAATTACTCTCCCAGATCTTGATGAAGTTTTTGGAGAGCTTAATGATCTCTAGAAATAGGTTAAGATACATGCTAAGATAAGAAGAAAAAAGGAAAAGGAGGAGGAGAGAATTAGAAGCACCATGACTAAAAGAGAGACATTGAGAAAACAGGTAGAATAGATGAAACTCATGAACCAAGAAGAGCTTGAACCAATCACCACAAGTCTTGTTATCTTTAAAATCCTTGAAAAGAAGAATCAGTATGACCCCATAAAAGATACAAATACCACCACCTAGACCAAGTCTGTAGTTACTAGCACTGTTGCTCCAGACCCTGCAACTAATGTCTCCAACCAACAAGTTGATAAGGGCAGGTAGCCTATGAAAATTTTGGTTATCAATAAAAAATCCACATCTCAAAAGCCTCCTTTACCTCATAAATCAGAATCTGTTGAAGATCAATTAAGGATGAAAATGAGGATTTAAAGAAGAAATTAGAAAGGGTGCAAATTATGGCAACCAATGTTGAGATGAAAGAAAGATTGGTTTCTTGAAGACTTCATACCTTGCTGAGAATGTCGTAGCATCAAGCTCGCAAGACCCTTCTCATTCCTCAGTAAATCCTACACCTATAATGGATGTAAATACTTTGTGTCATATAGATCAATTCATCCCTAATTCTAAGCCTCTAAACACAAGTAACACTGATTGTACTCACAATCAATTTGCTAATAGAAACATGGATCATAAGAAAGGAGGAGGTGAAGCGAGTAAGTGCAATGAAATCAAATATATTGTTGCAAAAACTAAAAAGGGATTTGGAAATGACAAACAACATTTCCAGAAGAATGAAAATCCCCCAAGGATCCAAGATTATCCTTATAAAACTAATTGTCAAAATGGAAGGCCAATCCACAATAATTAGAAAAATAAGCAGGATCAGGTCACACCTGATCCTCTAAAATTTAAGAATTATGCATTTTTTTCTAATGAGACTCCTTGGTGTATGGTTTTTAAGTTGCCTCACTCTTCTCTCCAATGTGCAGTTACAAAATTGGTGTAAGTTGAACAAGATGCACCAAAATATTATAATCATTCTCATGAAGATGATGTTAAAGTCAATGTGATCATGATCAAATCTGATTTTTCCAATAATGATTGGTCATATAATGAGGAGTCTCATGAACTTGATGTGGACGGCCAAAGGCAAAGAGCCAATGCATATCACCAGTAGGTTCTCCCTGATGAAGAAGATGACAATGATCATGTTTTTTGCACATTGGAAATAGTTGAGGATGATGTGTCTTTAAGGAAACCCTCATATGAGAAAATTTCAAAGTTGATAGTAGCCTTGGCAACGCATGTAAGAGGCTCTTATCACTAGATATATAGAATGGTAGGTGGAGATCAGGGTAAGGCTAGTAGCCTCTTTATCAAGGAGCGAAGTACAAAAGATAATGAATCAAAGGTTGATAATAAAGTGGATGGGGTTAAATCCAAGGAAGGAAAGGGGAACAAAATTTGGGTGAAGAAAATTGAAATACCAAAGGTTAATGAAGAAGTCATATCTCCTACTATGAAGGTAAAGACACAAAAGAAAAATTTTGAGCCTAAGCGTACCTCTAGCATAAAAAATGTATCCCTAGACATTTTTATGCTCGTTTGTGCCTTTCTTGTGGATTTTTGGCCTAGTTTTCCTTGATTTAATGTTGTAATGTGGTCAACACATTCACTTTAGGCCTTGGGTTCTTGTGAATCATTAAGAACTTTATGATGCCTTGTAAAAGTGTTGTGAAGTGTTGTAACACATTTTCACACTTTTCTAGGATCTTATTATTATAATTCACTTAAATAACCTCTTTTTATCACTTACCAAGTCTTATTTCAAGGTGTTGTAAAGTGTTGTAACCCACTTTCACACTTTTCTAGACTTGTCATCAATAATTTGACCCTTTCTTATGTTTAAATGACCCCTTTATACAATTACCGACCCTACTTAAGTGTATTTTTGAGAATAATCCCGTTAAACATCATTTAATACACTTTAATTCCCGACACCCATTTAAAATGCTTAAGTGGGACTAAGTCACCAATAGGGGCGAATTAGTCCCACTTGGCTCAAAAATCAAGATTATTTCAAAATTCTAGTAGGATATTATTCTCTTAACCTTGAGGTCAGCCAGTGATGTGGTATTTTCAAGAAATGCTACATAATTGTGTATAAATATAGGGTTTTCTCTCTCATTTTAACCCCCATTCATCCAAGTATTTGTTGTCACCAGGATTGCACCCGTACTACAAAACCTTCTAAAGTTCTGCAATCTGGTGAAACATTGGAATAGTTTTAGGTTGTGGGTACCCTGTGATGAAACTAAACCTCCAGATTCTAGGTTGGTTCCTATATGATGATCAATTAGGTACTTGAATGATTTTTTTTTAGAAAAGGGTAAGAAGGATCAAACTAAATGCATGAAATGAAATTAAAACTTTGGTGATGCACCTAATTGGAAATCTAAACTGCAACTTAATTCACAAATGATTACTCAGTACCCTCCTTGCACAACTCGATCTGATAGCCTATTCACCCAAATGTTTTATACAGAGGCCTTGATTAAATACAATTTTGAGGGAAAACACTTAGTTTTCATGACTAAATTGACTAATCAATTACATGCACAGTGTATAACTAGTGAGCTCAAACTAAACTGCATACATATATTTATGAAAGGAGACATAAATATTAGAGGTTTCAATACTGAAACACAATAATCTTTTGATTGAATCCCACACAATGATGATGCCTGAAATCTTGAAGGTAAAACTTGAAAATACTGGAAATTAAAAGGAATTCTTCTGCAAATTACAAACTTAATTAACCTGTAAAAATTTGTTGCATAATCTATTAAACTGTGAAAACTGAGTTACATGAAGTCTCTTCTCTCTCAAAATTCAAGAGAGTAAAAATCAAGAACCGGGTAATAAGAGATAAAACTCCCCCCTATATACAAAAATTTCTCTAAAGATGGAGGCAGCATTGAAAGTGAACTCCAAGTCCAAAAATAACACTCACGAGAAAAAAGGAAAAACCTCCAAAAAATGAGCCAAAACTGCATGAAAAGAGCCAAAAATAGGCTCAACTTTGTCTCTCAAGTAGATGAACTGGTGGAGATCCGAAATTGCATGTAAGTGATAAAAAATAAGCTCCATAATGCATGAAAAGCACTCTAGTTGCACTTCAGAATGCACGTTCAGTTGATTCAAAAATAGAACTCCATTTCACTGTTTTGAATGAAAAATACTCCAAACTGGGCTTATGTTTACTGCATGTTTTGGAAAAGGTGGTAGTATATCAAAAATAATCGAGGTGATTATTTTAATATTTAAAATATAATGATCTCTCAAATATATTATATATTAATATTTATAATGATAAAATTTCACCTTAATATTAATATATAATACATAGACTTTAGATAAATCATGCAACAAATATAGGCTAATGTTTCATGCAATAAACAAAAGAGAAGGCTCGTTTTTAATTAAAAAAAAACTTTATGCAAAGTCTTTATACAATAGTAATAAGGACAAAACAAGACTTACAATAGTCTTGACCAAGCCTTTACTAATCCTAAACAAGACTTATGGAACCCTAATCATGTGGCGATAAAGTTGACTCAAGTTTGAACAAGCCCTAACCATGCATAACTCAAAGTGAACTCATGGTTCTCAGCATTGATAAGTCATTTTGACTCAAGGTAAATGAAATCATGATCGTGGTTTGAACACATGGTCAAAGGAAACCAACGTGAAGATTAGGGTCAAGTAAAACACTCAAACCATAATCATCACTCATTTGACTCACACTTCACTTAGTATTGTCGCTATGCGCTGCCATGGTGGAAATCTTAGGGTTTGATGTTGTAAGCATGAGTTTTGAGCTGGAACTAAAGCTTTCTGAGAGGCCAACATCTGGAGCTTGAATATTGAAGAAATTATTGAAGGTAAGTTTGTTCTTCTTCAATCGAAAGCTTTGTGATTGTTAATAAGAGCAAGAAGCCACGACTTCTATTTGCCATTCTATCTCTGTTGTTTATTTTTGAAGCTTAAATCATTATTTGTGAAGCATAAGATGTATTCTCTGTGCATTGTAAATTTGTTTATCTTCTCTATGAGCTGCTATGAATGTGCAACAGATATATCTTTTCCTATGGAATAATTAATGCATATCATCTTGTCTTTATAGGTCGCGGCCTCCATATCACTCCTGACACATTTCAATCTTTTGGGTTTTGAAACCCCATTGTATTTGCATCTTACATTCTGGGTATTATTTTGTCTTCATAAGCCGTTGTTAGTATTCTTATGGTTGACCCATAATTGTTGCATCTGAGTTTGTCTACTTGTTCTTGGAGTATAATGACTGCCTCTTAAGATTGTGGCATTGCTTGTGATTTCCCCTCCTGTAGATATAATGCTACTTCCCTGTAGTTGTAACTCATGCTTGATGGATATCTCATAGTGCCATAGTAGTTTTAGAATGCACTCTGTTATGCTTTACTTGTGTTATAGATTACTCCAATGTGTAAATCAGCATCATGTATGATAATCTATGAGTGTGTATGCTCATTGTGGAGGCACTGTCAGACTAGAATATGGTTGTCCTTACTTTAATATTCATATGAATAAATTTCCCTTGAACTCTGTAAGTGCACCTTGATGTCTTGACTATTTGCAGTTCATGCAAATAATTTTGTAGTTATTGTTTTGAATAATATTGTAATCAATGACTGTTACTTGAAATCAAATACTCCATTACTTTCAATTCCCTTGAAGCTTAGTGAATGTTGAAGATCCCCTACAATGCTAATGTTACTCCACTGATTGTATGAATATTACTGCCTTTGTAACATATTGAGGATAACGTGAATATCTTCCATAACTGAAATAAATTTCTCCTCCAGATAATGGTTTTCTGAGTGATTTTCTTTTCCTTGATCTTTTGATGATGTCTCTTGATGCCTCAATGTGATAATGCTCAATTTTCATTGAATGTACACCTGTTTCTCTCGAGTCCCTTATAGACTATGAATGTATTTTTAAAGTTATCAAAAACAGATTAATGGCCTTTGATATTTTGTTTTACCCTTCAATGTAAAGGGTCTCCATACTTTATTGAAATGCAATGTAAACATAAAGTAGAGCTGAAACTGAGATAAAAAATGCAGTTGATGCTTCTTCAACATGTTTTTGATTGTTTCTTTTGAATGATGAGCAATAGGATACTTTGCTCAATATGTTTTCATCATGTTGAATTAAAGGCTACTTTTTAAAATACTATGCTTGCTTGTCCCATGCGATTGTTTATGAGATGGGCTCAACCCTTGTGGGGGCCACATTTCTCACCACTCATAACAATATATGTTGGTTGAAATGATCTGATTGTACCTACTCTTGCACACTAAACAAATAAAATAGCAAAATAATTGAAGTTGAAAGCTTCCATTGAACTTTGTGCTCCTGACATTTTCCTTTTTGATGACTTAATCATCTGATGAATGCCTGATAAGATGTAGGTTACATTTATGTTGGTAATATAGGCATGAGGAAGGATGTGATTTATCATTTATCTAACACCACATTTCAATACTCTTGTAGGAAACCATGGAGCTTGGAGTTGAAACAACTTGGAGACACTCAGACACAACTTGAAGACATAAAGTATAAAATGATTCATCATTACAGGAAATGATGAATTACTCCCTTTTTTCACGTTTACATTATCTTCAGTTGTGTAGTTTACAACTTTACTTTGTATTCATTATTTGATTATAAAAATCAAATTAAGTTACTCCCATGGCTTGTGTGGGACTTTGGTTTTGACAATATGAATAAAGCAGAATTTCTTATGCAAATTTATGAGTTCTTCTATTACAAACATTTGCATAATCACACTAGAAATTCACAAGTAATTAGATTATGGAATATAATGAATACTTTAGCAAAAAAATTGTACCTTTCAATGAGGAATGCAATTTAGCTCTACTTGTTTTGAGTTGTAGCTAAAAATAGGTAACAGTATTCATTCAAGCATTCATTCACTTAATCATTCAAGCATTCAAGCATTCCTAATCATTTAATCAAGCATTCTAGGCATTTTTAGGAGCTTTCATTGGCATATCTTCAAATTTCTACATCCAGGGTTTGGTGAGTTGTGACATTGCATGTTGTTCATTCATCATTCTCTTTTCATTTCATTTTCAAGGGTTTAATTACCAAACTAGGGTTTGACCAAGGAAAACCCCTATACTCTAACCCTTAACCCTTTTTCCCCTCTTTGCATGTGTGTTTTGTAGGTAGATTGTATGCAGATTTATCAAAGAGAAAGGTGTTAAAAGGTGTAAACAATTCATCAAAGTCTTTAAAATTCAACAAAGTCCTAAAAGAAGTTTAGAGATCACCTATAAACTTGATTTTGCAAATTTGAATCCAGAGACTTATCTGGAACAGAAGTGCTGATTAAAGACTATAGATTCCTGTCCCAAATTTCTTGAGCTTCCCAGGTGGACTAAGTCACCATCTGTGGAAAATTAGTACCATTTCTAGGCTTGAAAAGTGATTTCTACAGTTCCAGATACCCTTCTGGCTAAAACCTGTTCAAACAGAATTTCCCCAAAATAGGACTAAGTCGCCCAGCTTGGCGTAAGTGTCCCAATCGGCTTAAACAGTGAATTTTGCAAGATTTCAGAGCCTCTCTACATCACATTCTAGCTTCAAGGTGCACCTCTTCAGTCTCATTCATTTTTGTTATTATTTGTTTGCATTCTTAGGTCATTTTTGCATACATCATTGTGTTTTCAAACAACTTGCATTTCCTTAGTTTTCATTCTATAATTGATCTATTTCATTAGTTTTTTGCATTTAGGACACTCTATTTAGACATATTTCATTCATATTTCATTAGTCTTGAGTGAACCCCTTAAATTTTTGGGATTCCTCTCTCCTTTTAGGTGCAAAACCCTAGAAGTGGTGCAAACCCTAGAAGTGCAAGAGAGTGCTTATCCACCACAAAAATATTCAATTCATTTTGGTGAACCTGCATTTTGAACATTCTATTTCTCATTTACATTGGATTTACATCTTAGGAATAGATTGCATCAACATTGCATTAGATTGGTTTTGCATTGTTTTGCATCCTAGGGTTTTCAAATTTGCATTAGTGAAAAGATCATATAGATTTCATTTTTGCATTTAAAATCATTAAAAAATACCAAAATTTTGCATATTCATATTATATCAAAATATAAAAAGCATAAAACTCAATTTAAAAATTCTGAAAATTGTTAAAAAAATCACTCCCTGGACTCATTTTCCACCCTGGGTGACTTAGTCCAGTTGAATAGTCAACTTAATTTTTGTCATTTCTATTTCATTCTCTACATTTTTGTTTTTTGTAGTTGCATTTATGTTTATATTTCCAGATTTTTTGTTTTATTCAATTACTTGCATCTTGTTTACTTTATTGCATTTGCATCATGGATATGTGTTTGAACAAGCTTTGGATGTCCTTAAAATCCCTAGTGGATGTGTCAAGTTATGCCTTTGGAACTAATCCTAATGACCTTGAACCCACTCCTGCTCCTTCAACTCCTAATGCATGTCCTCCTCATGATGTTGAAATCATTAGAGAAGATGATGACAACATGAATAAGTTCCTAAACAATTTCCTCAATAACCTTGATGATAACGCATCCTTTTATCCATCCATGAAACCATAAGACCTTCCTACCATACCACCTCATGAGACATTTAGTTACTTACATCTTGAAACAAAATTTGAACCTAAGTTCCCTACACAAGGTGAACCTAGTTCCTCTAAACAAGCAAATACACAACCATTCTATGATAATAAAGTGACACACACACTTATCAACCTTCAAGACACATATGGCAAAGGTTTCACTATCTTGAGTAAACAAGGATGTGACACAACAACTGAACATGAAATACATCAACTTTTTGAACAAGCACCAACCAATGAAAACGCCAAGGGGATAGGTTATCAAGATCCCCCTCATAACAGTAAGCCTCCTAGAGAGTATCTAAGGCTCCGTGATGATGGCACGGTGATCTTTGATTCTCCCCCTGATTTGAACATCCCTCTCCCTCATGAGCAACCCTTGACTAATAACAATGACAAGGGTGATACGATCCCCATGGGTCCTCCTCCTTTAATTCGTGAAAAAGGTGAATCTAGTAAATGAAAACAACCTTACAAGTTACAAAAACTCAAGTTTCCTCTTCGTCCATGGTGCAGGGGCACCTACAACCATATTTCAAAGTCCACCTTGGTGATAATTTTTCTTAAGGATTTTGGTGAGTCTTAGAGTTTTTAGATGCTTTATTATTGTTTTTATTGGGAATAAGGTCTAAATAGACCAATCTTGTATGTATTTAGGGAATTTGTGGGCTAAGGTGGTCAAATGTGCAAAATGCACTCTTGTCTCAAACAATTGTAAATATTTCCATGAAGGAAAACTAATTAAAATATAAATGAGAATGCAAGAAAAGAGTCTAGAAGTCATATTAAGGGTAAAATAAAGGTTTCTAAGTGGTCTTGGATGTCTAGAACAACAAATTTGCATAATGAAGCTTATTAAGCAAACCATTGTTAATATTAGTACTTTTAGGCTTAATAAAGGTTTGGTGGTTGAAAGGAGGTTATAGGCGTTGAAGGAAGTTTGTCCTGATTTGAAAATGTATAAAGACATCATACAAGCCTGAATAAGGGTTTGATGAAATGCTTTTGAGGAATTTGTGCTCTATTTTCAACGTTCAACTATGAGTTTCCAAGCATTGTCCTAAGTTCTTGATCTCTTTTTCCCTATGTACGACCCAATACAGACCCTCAATGATTTGAAATTTATAAATAGTGTGGTGGCATGTTTTAACATAAAATTCCTTCTATTTTGAGGCCCTTTTGATTAACTTTGTGAAGGGAAAACTCCATTGTTTCTTGTTCTGCATGTATAGACCAGTAGGGTCTGAGTTTAATTTTAATTTAAATATGGAGCCTTTCCTCCTACTATGATGCCTTGTGATTTAGAGGAAAGGCCTGTACCATATTTTTTAAATTTTTCATGCTTTATTTAGTCATGGAAAGTTGTCTATAGGGCTGGGTGATGTTACCCTAGGCTGAAAAGTGAATTTTTGACATGAAAATGGAGGTCCTATATTATATTTTTTAGAACAGATGTTGCAATCTAGTTTGTGGTGATGTGGAAGGTCTGTACAGACCTAAACATAGATGTTTGATACCTTGGTTTAGATATTGAAGCCTGAAATTGTGAAGAAACAGAAAACCCTAGGGTTTTAGGTGTGTTTTAGAGGGTTTGCTGGAGCATCACCCTAGAGGTCTTGAATGTGGAAACAAATTGAGAAATTTGAAGTTATGGCACATAAATTTTGACTTTTTGATGTGATTTTGTGCAAGGGAGGTGCTTGTAAGATTGTTTTTTTGTAAAATAGGGCTAATTCTAGTAGCCCTTCCTCAGGTCGGTTTGATGATTCTTCATGATGTTACAAAGAAACCTTAAATGTTTGGTTTGGGGATTGTATTGGGAGTTGAAAGGATGCTAGAATGATGTTGAGATGGTCTTTTAGCGGCTTTCTCTAAAATTTAAGCCTATTTGTTAAGTCTTGGTATCAGTTGTTTCAATGCGAATGATTATGATTTCAAAAGTTGATTTGAGGCCTAATCAGATCTGAGTCTTCTCCACCTTGGTTTTGCATCCTAGTGGTATCAGAGCATCAAGGAGTAGATTTTTTTTCATTTTTTAGGCTGTGAAGAGAAAGGAAGAAGTGAAGAGTTTGATATTCAAAGATGCCTCCAAAGAATAAATATATGGCTAAAGAGATGAAGGAGATGAAAGACAGAAATGCAAGAGAAATCAAAGAGTTGGAAGAAAGAATCATAGCCTTGGAGACAAACAAAAGAAGGGATGTGTAAGAGAGTGAGTCAAATGAAGAGGAAGATGATGAGTTTGAAGACATGGAAGAAGAACTTGATCCAAAGGACCAAATAATTGCAAAGTTGGTGACGGTAGTAAGGAATGACAAGCCTAAGGTAAAAATTGATGTTCCTAAATATGGTGGAAGTTTAAATGATGAAGAACTACTTTATTGGATTGCCGCATTAGATAATCATTTTGAATGTGATGAGATTCCTAAGGAGCAGAGCGTAAGGATTGCAAAGACAAAGTTGCAAGGCCATGCTTTGGTATGGTGGGATTACTTTCAATCATAGAGGAGGAAGCAAGGAAAGTCTAAAATTACCTCATGGAATCCTAAGGAAACACATGTTGTTGTTAAAAGAATTTTCAAATATATGAATGACACTCCAGATTATGGGTTATGGTATCCTAGAGATATTGACTTTACACTAAGTACCTATACAAATGCAGATTGGGCTAGATATGTAGATGATAGAAAGAGTACACATGGTGGTGCATTCTTTCTTGGTTGTAGATTGGTGGCATGGTTGAGTAAAAAGCAAGATTTAGTCTCCTTGTCTACTACTGAAGTTGAGCATATTTTTGTTGCACCTTGTTGTACACAAGTTATATGGATGAAACAGACATTGAATGATATCACAGTGGTGTATGATGATCATATTTCCATCTTTTGTGATAACACAAGTGCAATTAACATTTCAAAGAATCCATTGATGCACTTCAAGATGAAGTATATATCTATCAAGTATCATTTCTTGAGAGAGAAGGTCATGGAGAATGAAGTAAAACTTGAATATGTTTCCACGAAGGATCAATTGTTGATATATTCATGAAGGATCCTCCTAAAGATACTTTTCAGTATCTTCGGGAGAAGTTAGGGGTCATTTCCCCTCCTTATTTGAACTATATGCATATGGACATGCATCAGTCTGGTGGATCTATGGATCTATCTTTCTTCTAGACTAATGTTTTTGTGGCTACCTCTTAGAGGGACCAAGTAGTGCCAGGTGTTGTCATTATGAGTTTTTTTTTTCATGTCACAGGGGAAATCAATGTAAAATATCTTTTTCCTTTGTCATTGATGTCAAAGGGGAGAGGAAGTATGTGAAAAAGATGAAGAAAGTGTGAAAGAGAAAAGAGGAAGAATATAAATATTATCTACTAAGGGGGAAAAACACTAGAAAGAAAAATCTTGAGAAGTGTATTTAGAGCTAGTATGGTGTCTTTAATGGTTTTTCACATCATGTGTTGTCATCAATGAAAAATGGGGAGATTGTTGCAAGAATGGAAAGAATGAAGGTGTTTTCATTGATGTCAACTGGTCAATTAGTTGTTGTTGACTATATATTTCGAGGATATTGAGAAAATTATATTGAAGAAAGATTGTAGGTGTTTAGTGGTTGCTCTAGGTTTTGCTTAAGTATTTTCTCCTATGATTGTGTAGTTCATATATGTTGTTCATGGTTGTTAGAAGATGCTATATCCATATTTTTGGCTATTGATTCTTTGTATAGTGCAAGTTATGTTCACCAGTTGTGAATTGTGGTCTTCTATGTTTCTGGTTGAGGTCCATGAGAAATGTTGTTGGTCTGAATTTCTCTTTGATAAATTCTTATGACTTGTGGTTCTAGAGTTGAGTTGTTTTGATTGTATTGAAGATAATCTCAGTATTTGGAAGGTTTGTGCTTAATTGTTCTATATGTTTTACACTAGTTTGGTCGACCTTGTGTTGAATAGTACCTTTAGAGTTGATGAAGCGTGTTGGATTTATTTGGGTCCTTATAAAGCATATTTTTGGGTCACCCTCATTCTAATTCCACCCTAGGATGTTTTGGTGCCGACCTAATTTGAATTTGAATTTGGATGGCTAATTTTGGATATGTTTCAAAGTTGAAGATCGTATAAATGCAAGATGAGTTAGTGGTGAAAGTGTGTAAGTGCAAAGAGAGATAAGTGAAAATAAATAGAGTAGATAGATGCGAGATTGATGTGAATTAGTGAGTGTGTGTGATACGAGTGTGGTAGATCAATGCAAATCCTAAATGCTAAGTTTCCAGATGCAGTGAGCAGAAGGTGTACTCTATCATTCATGCATGTCTACAAGTGGTTGAGAAAATTGTGGTGGATTTCTCCATTACATTGAGATTGTCTTCTCTCTATAACGTATCTCTTATATCTTCTTTGTATCTCTATGGCAGCGAGCCCTCTGGGTTGTTAGCCCTATTGGATAGTGAGTCCTTGTTTTGGAAATGAACCTTGTTTCTTAGGAAATGAGCCTCTTGTAACCGGTTTTGATATTCTCTATAGTGTGAGTTAATCCTCACCATGATTTTTCTCTTATTGAGTTTTCCACATAAATTTGGTGTTATTATGTTTGTGTGATGGATTTAAGTTTTAACATTAGTATTTAATGGTTAATCATTTAAGTAGTATTAATAATTAGTTATGGTGAATGAATTAAGGTTAAAATCTATGACAACTGATTCACCCCCCCCCTCTCAGTTGTTTCAACAACTTATGATTTATAGGTTGAGAAAATGGATGTGAAAGCTACTTTCCTTCATGGTGATTTGGAGGAGGATATTTATATGACACAGCCAGAGCACTATGTGGTGAAAGGTAAAAGTAAATTGGTTTGCAAATTGAAGAAATCTTTGTATGGCTTAAAATAGAGTCCTATGATGTGGTACCAAAAATTTGACACATATGTGTTGAGTTTGGGATTTGAGCATTCTAAATCAGCTCATTGTGTTTATTATAAAACTGATGGTGATCATTTCCTATTTATTGCTTATATGTTGATGATATGTTATTTATTGGAAAAGGAAAAGGAAAAGGTATGATTTCATAATTGAAATCTCAACTTGCTACTAAATTTGAAATGAAAGACCTTGGTGCAGCTAGACACATTCTTGGGATGGTAATTAAAAGAGATAGAGTGAATGGAAAGCTATGGCTTGGCCAAAGTAAGTATGTCAACTCAGTTTACAGAGGTTTGATATGCAGAATTGATAAAACAAAAAAATGTCTCATCTATTAGCCAAATAAAATCATGTATTTTTCTTAATTATGGAGTTTATCAAGACTAAGCATGATGAGGAAAGTAAGATATTTTCATTTGTAGCAGTCAAATATTTCATCATATCTTGAAAATTACGATCTAAGTTCTTGATATTTTTGGAGAGAAATTCTAAGACAAGAAGGTGAAAAAACCCATTAAATTTCATGAAAACCCAGTTCGTGGTTTGAGAGAAAAATTCACTAATCCGATGCTTCAAAACTTTGCTTCCATGCTCCAGAATTTCAGGAATTTGTTCATTCATTTGTTTCTATGCTCCGGAATTTTCTGAACTAAGTATGAAGAGGCTGAGTAGTTAAGGGACAACAGTTGCAAGCATTAAAGGAAATTGGAGTGACTTGGATAGAAGTTGAGAGAATATAGGGGCAGTTGCAAATATCTAGGGAGTTGTTCAACCCAATTTATGAGCAATTGAGAGCATATAGGACCAGATGTAAGAGTTTTAATGATAGAAGAGATCAAAGGAAGGCTTCTTCAACACACTAACATCTTTTTGAAGTAGTTTAATGGGTTGAAAAGAAGGGATTATTGTTTTGGACGACCAAAAGAGATTGACTCAGCAAAATGGAGTGAAGACTTATCCTTTATTTCTCCACACATGTTCTTATTTTCTAGCAAGTTGTTGCATAGCTATGAGGCTCTTCTTTTAATTCTATAAATGCATTGTAATCAAGGAATCAAGGAGGGGATTAGAAAGGCTTGTTTTGGCCTAAGGAAATAGGATAGTTTCTAGTTTCATTTCAAGCAATGTATTTCCAGAATTTTTATGTAAATTTGAATTCAAGCAAGCTTTTCATTTCCAGCAAAGTGTGAAGTAATTTAGCATTTTTCAATTCATGCAAATGTGTCTTGTATTAGTTTCCTTTCATGCAACTTTATTTTTATGCAAGTGTGCTCCAGAATAGGTTTGATTTCTGCAATTTTGATTGTAGAATAGATTGTCAAGCAAGTTTTCTCCATTCTCTTTTGCATACAGCCATAGACACCACCTTGGATTGATAAGTTAAATGATGAGTATTACAATGACTTCATCAAGGATTATAGACCATTGTGTGTTCCTATTTCAGTTGGAACAAAGTTATCTATTTTAGATTGTCCAAAATCTCCATCAAAGATGGAAGACATGAGCAGAGTGCCTTACTAGAGTGTAGTTGGAAGTTTGATGTATGTTATGGTTTGTACTAGACCATACATTACCCAAGCAGTGAGATTTCCTTCTAGATATATGTCTAATCCTAGTAGAGTTCTTTGGGATGCAGTTAGAAGAGTCTTCAAATATTTACATGGTACCTCAGATTATTCCTTGTATTATCATAGTAATATGAATGAAGATGAGATTTCCCTTGACATTCATGGTTATGTGGATTCAGACTGGGTAGGTGATGTTGATAGTATACGATCCACTAGTTCTTATGTGTTTACTTTATTTGGTGGTGTGATTAGTTGGATGAGTAAGCGATAGGTTGTGGTTGCTTTTTCCACTACTAAAGCAGAGTATATGGTAGCTACTCATGCTTGTAAAGAATCCATTTGGCTTAAGAGACTGTGTTTAGATATTGGAATAAAACAAGGTGTAATGATAATTTATTGCAACATTCAGAGTGTGATATGTCTAGCTAATAACTCAACATTTCATGCCAGGACCAAGCACATTGATGTACAGTATCATTTTGTTAGAGATATGGTCGAAGATGGCAAGGTGAAGTTGGTTAAGGTAGAGACTTTGATGAATGTTGTTGATTCTTTAACTAAGCTTGTGAGCACAAAGAATTTTTAGATGGTGTTTAGAGACTATGGGCCTTTCGGCCCCTAGCAATTAAGAGACAATGTTTACTATGTTTTGTTGCTCTTGCAAGGTATTTGACAAGTGGGAGATTTGTTGGGAAAAAGTGTCTCAACCTTGTAATTATATAAAGGTTATTGTTGATAGAATATATATATTTCCTAGTTACACCCATCAATGTAATATACAATGTGAGCATGGGGTGGCATTGAGGAGCGAAATGTGAGCATGTTAAATTTTTCAAGAAAACTCCTAAAATGGCCAACATACATTAAATAAATGATATATTATAAATATGGACCGTTCATTATTAGGTTTTAGATCTAATGGCAGATATTTTGTTGGCTTGTCTTGTGCTAGAATGTAACCCTATTTTATGAGGGCGTTGTACTATGACTGTGGTAGAGAGATTGTGATATTTTTTGAGAGTCTAATAGCGGTTGTGTTGTCTCTTGATATCTAGTGGTGATACTCCTGTGAAAAGATTTTTGCATCAATAAATAACAAAATAACAAACGAACATATACTCCTCTTTCTATCCTCAAACCAACTCTTACAAAATCACAAATTGCAAATAACCCCACTCAAAATGTTGTATTTTTCCTTCCTCTTCCCTCGACCTCTCTACCATTGTTCATGCCTTGCATTTGTTTTTCCCCTCCTTTGATTCAATGTACCCCTAAGTCACTATTCTGCAAAAAAATTAATGAATTCAAATGCAGCCCCTATCCTCTATGATATTTTCCATGTAGCCTTCTCTCCTTTCTTTTGCGCAGGCTCAACCAATCAAAAATTCCTATCAGCCTCTCTCCACTTTTGATGCACCCTCTTTTCACCCTCTAAACTAGCGCCCCTCCACATTTACAATTGAACCCCCTTCATCTTCAAGTTCAATGCCTCTTTTTGTCTTTAACATTTTGCAGTCAATCAAACTTTTCAGACCATTGCCCTTCCCAGTTTCCTTGATTGAAGATGAAAAGGAAACTTTTATAAAAAATTTGGATTAGAATGTTTCCTAAACTTTCATCAGCCTCTTCATATTCCATCGAGTTCCTTCTAAAAGTATCAATTTTTCCTTCCTAAGCGGTTTTGTTTCTTTCAACTGATCCACTTTTTCCTACTTAGAAACTTCTTCTAGTATCTTATGTGGTAGAAGTAAAGATTTTTATTTACCACCATTTGATATAATTTGTAATATTTTCCAAATCAATTTAGATCAACCCCGAAAGTATTACATTACTATTTTCCTTCAATTTGAATTTGCATATTTGCAATCATTGCAAGGCCGATATTGAGCAATTTATGATACTGTGATGGGCGTCCATGTCCAGTTCCAAGGCTCACGATGAAGATGCTAACAAAAGTAGTGGAGATTGACTTACACCAGCTAATTGCATTTGCAAAATATTTTATTTCATGAGATAACATTCCTCCAAGTGTCAAAGTGAAGATGAAGGATTTAAGAGGTTTAGGAACTAAACATAAAGAGAGAAACCAAACAAGAACAAATAAAAATTGGAAATAAACCAACGATATTTTGGTTGGTGCTGATTGCTTTTTCACCCATGTGCTCCTGCACCACACCTACATAGTCCAGCTTCTCTGTTAAGAATGAGTCACTCATATCTTGGTGACAACAATGATTTAAACTTAGAAAATGCAACCTACAGGTTTCCTTATTGCAATATAAGTCAACTATCTCATCCAGCTCGTGTAAAAGACCAAGTCCCATGCTTCCTCAATGTTGTGTGTTGATTTATAGCATAGCTTTTAGACTTCTAATAGTTTCAAACTTCCCAGAATATGGCACCAACAACTCATATTTATGTTCCCTATTTGTTGAGTGTGGAATTGACAAAGTCAACAATGTGATTCATTTCATTCTCTTTGCCAATGATTCAATGTGTAATAATTTATGTGTTGTTTAAAGGCATTAAAACTTAGTCTCTCATGTGCTATATGTGCACGGCCTCTAACTTAACCATTCTACTTTATATGACAGCGCTTTATATATGTGCTATAGTCTATTTCAAAGCACATTTAAATGTTTACATAATATAATATATATAAATATATATTTATATCCACATGAAATGAAAAGCATTAATTTCCAATCAAATATATATAAACATATACCAAAATAATTATATATATATATATATATATATATATATTCATATATGCATATATTAATATATATATGTATATACGTTTACATTAACTTAATTATACACACACACACACACACACATATATATTGCATAACATTATTTTAATATCCATACTTAAACACATATATTCACGTTGAAACATAGAAAAAAAGGGTGAGATCCAAATATGGAAAGGTAGATCAAAAGGGTGACAATATACCCTATCTTCTTATATTCATTAGGAAATGGGATCCCCACAAAGAATTGACTAACAACCCTTAGGTGAATCAATTCAATGTGAGAATCTTCAGAATTCCTTATGACTGGGGATGGGGGTACAAGGCTAAATAACACTTTTGGGAGAAAATCTAAAAATAGTAAACCAACCTAATTATGCCAATTCAAACTTGCAACAACAATATAAAGCATATGGAAAATAGAAACCACAAACTTTTTGTAGATCTGAGAAGGTTTCAATGATGTTTACCAATCACCAAAATGCAGTTTTGGGAGGAAAACTGAGACTCATTCACCCATGGGCAAATGGATTTTATCAAGGTTATCAACAAAATTTCAAGAGCCTCTGATATCAGTTTGTAGCTTCTGTTTGATCTGGGTTGCAGTGTCGGAAAGTTGAAAATCAGATCTGTAGGTGAGATTTTGTGATTTGACTACAACTTTGACAACTTTGACAATTTTTCCAATCTTGCTCTTTAAGAGGTCTTCAATCCTTCTTCAACCTAAGATCAAACCCTTGAATAAACCTTTGAATGGAGATCTACAACTTGCATGAAATGGTTGATATGGAGTGGTTCTAGATGACTTGAGTTGATGCTTGAATGCTTGAACTTGATCTTGAAACTTACATCACAATGTTAGCTCCAAAAACATGCATGATGCAAGAAGACTTTAACATGATGATTGGATCTCGATTACAGAAATAATTCCATGATATATCTTCTCTTGAATGCTCTTGATCATAAAATTTTCTCTTGTGAATGTTCTCCTTAATTGCTTCTTGATTCTAGGAGTTGAAATGATAAAATAACCTTGCATTTATAGGTATGTACCCTTAATCTCCTGAAATTCAAATATTACAAGCCAACATTGAAATATGGATTTGGAGACCTTAAAATACCACCAAAAACATATTTTAAATTTAGGTTCAAATGCCTAGGGAGGACCCATTTTCCCATGGGTGAATGGGTCCCAGGTCCCTATTCCTAGAACACACATTGCTCAAGGTAAAGTGTTATGTGTTAACATTAATTATTGTTGGGTTTCCCCTTCAAAAAATGTAAGTTATTAGGCTTGCAGATGTAAAACAAGGCTTATTAAGGCCTAATTAAGTCCAATTTGATTAGGAGGGCCCAAACATAGTGTAAAAATGTAAAGGTCCATACATTTTTCTACACTACACACGTATTCATCGATTGGTGCATATATACAAAATATGTATATATATACATATATGTCTTATTTTTCCAAATCGACACTCCCATGTGTATGATATACTCGTACATTAATATACGTAAGTATGTCTACCTATGTATACGCATGCATGTGTACATTCACATGTATGAGTTATCAGAAACATACATATATACATTATATGTATATACCCATTGACTAATATATGAACATGATGAATACTTGAAAAGAACTTTCACTTAAAATAGAGACTTAATCACATATTCCCAATCAACAACATTCAAAGACAAAAACCATAAATCAATACAAACATTTCCAAACCAAAACTGAAGATTACTTACATTTCCCAACTAACTTGACTCAACTAGACCAAACTAGGATGTGAGTGTGTGTATGCTCATTTAGGCTTATTAAGGGTTACCAGACCAAGTTCTTCTCTTGAGTGATACTCCCCCTCTCTTACCAAAGGGCTTGATTCCTTCCTGCATCCAACTTAGTGCATCGTAAAGGTAGTTAGCCGTTCACATGAAATTCATTTGCATCCTAAATCATTTGCATCACCAAAGCATTGAAGTATTTACCTTGCAATACATATTCATTCATCATATTTTCCATCAATATAAAACATAATCATTCCTTCAAAATCAATAACATCTTAATGCATATTTTAGTATTTCATTCACCTATTAAACATATTAAGATCACGATTTACATTTATCATCATATTTACTCATTAAGGTAAAAGTAACCTAGTAATTGAGAAACGGGGTGTAACACTAAGTGAATGAGATTATGGAGAGACTAAATAAAAGGTGGAAATACATAGATTCTAAAATGCATTAGAAAACATGTAAAGTAGTTACTTTCTTTATGTTAAATGTACAATATGTAATTTCGTAAATGTTAACGACAACTTTTGATTTTATAAATCTATTTTGCATTTTCCATTCAATTGTATTTTTTACTATGAAAGGTCATTTGATTTAGAATAAAATATACAACATATTTCAATTCTTCCACATAGAAAATTACAACATAGAGTGATTATTACTTTCCTCTTCTCATTTTTTATAAATCTCTCAATGATTACTCTTTTTATTAATTGTGCTACATAAGTGCATTATTTTTCATTGTGTACATAATTTAAAAATCGATCCATGTTATCCAAAAGCATTTAATACAAAGAAAAAATAATCTATTATTTATTACAATCAATTGTATTACATATATTTTCAATCTTCAATAAATCACGTGAAAAGCACTAACCATCTTTTCAATTTAAATACACTTGTGAAAAAATCACTATCATAGATAATAACTCAAAAAAAATTGTATACATTCTTCATTTAAAGATAGAAGTGAAAAAATTATTATCATAATTAATATTTAATTAGATTGAGAATTTTATATTGGAAATCACAAAGTTCATGGCTAGAGTTGTGACACATTGACAAGTGTTATGAACTTATTTATTTTCATTGATAATCACTACACATATTAAAGTTTTAAAAATGTAAAAAAAATCATCTCAAATTTAATAATTTGTAGAAGTCTTCATATGTGTTCTTGTCCTCTAAAATGTGTATGGTTTCTTTCTATCATGATGTTAGTAATCTTCAATGAATATTTTAGTATAATTCATGGCTTGCCTATTGACATGTAATATTTATGTAGTGCATTCAACTAAATGGTTTTCCACGATGTCAATAAACAGTTTAATTATAACCCTACTATTATAGAATGGCCCCATACCTCCCCACTATGCACTTGCCCTATTAACCAATTAGATATTGAATAGGGATGACTAGAGAATAGAGTGTCACTAAATTACCATCAAACTACATTCTACTTCTAAATTGATGAAAGTTCTTGAATCAGTCTTGGGGATTTGATCAATTATAGTTAGTATACCCTTTCCTTTGTAATGGAGTAACCTATACGAGAGAATAATATAAAAGGAATTATGTCGTAAATACTTGAGAATAACAAGCCACTTTGAAAGAGTAAACTTCCAAATATCTCCAATGAGAACACAATTTACAATATGATGATAAAAACTAACCACTAGATCCTATATACCTAATTATGCCATAGTTGCCACCCATGCCAACTTAGATACCTAGCTATAACATTTAGGACAACTTAATTAACTAAATAATACTAAATAATTGATCACAAAACTTGATTAAGAGTTAAGGTAGCCACAAATTATCTAATCATAATCCTATGCACACTACAGGATTAAGGGCATAACATACCTCCATCTTTAGATAATCATTATCCTTAATGTTGATTAATTGGGGATTATTTTGCAAAAAATACTCATCTTCCCATGTTGTAGCTTCATTTGGAAAATTCTTCCACTTAATGAAGTACTTTGTGATTATCCTAGTCCTTAAGTTTTTATGTGTCTAGAGAATTAAAATTGGATCCAAGATGTTTCTTCATTATTCATCTAACTCTAGTAAAATTGTTTGTGGAAGGATCTGTTGAACAATCACCTTCTTTAACACATGAGACATGAAAAGCTAGATATGTCTTTGATGTTAGATGTAACTCAAGTCAGTATGATATGTACCATCAATCTTTTTGTAAAAAATGGTGTGGATAATAATATTTTGGTGACAACTTGTTAGGATTTTTTTGTTGCTTTAGGGTAAATTTTCTTATAATGTTGCAATCTCAAGAACACTAAATCACCCACTTCATAAATACTTTTGCTACAACAGTGGTCTACCTATTGTTTCATTTAAATTTTTGGTATATCCAAGTTCTCCTTGAGTCTAGAAAGTACCTATTGTTGATGATTTGTGTGATCTTCCACAATATGAAATCTTGGTATTTCCATTAATAATGATGTGATATATGGTGAAGGTATCCATATAATTCTATGAATGGGGACATTTTCAAAGAGAAATGGATGGACCTTATATTGGATTGTTGGATCTCTAGTAAATATAGTAGCTCTTTTTAAAGAACAATGGAATGTACCTTCCTACATGAGAATTAATCCTATTCCATTTCCTATAACAAAATGCTTTGTGAACTCTAAGGTAGCTAGAACTAGAGTGCTACACATAGGCTTCTTTAGTCTCTCAAATGTTTTATTAGCTAATTTGTTCCATTAAAAGGAATCATTTTTCAAAAAAGTTGTGAGGGGTGCTAATTTGTAAAATAATTATTCACAAATATTCTATAGTATCTAATGATTAATAGGACACCCCATAAATTCGTATTGTTTTTTAGGAATTAGTCACTCCATCACAACCTTGATTTTATCAAGATCAAATTTTACTCATAGCACATAACCCAAGTACTCCGCCTCTTTCAGACCAAAATTAAACTTGGAAGGTTTAGCATAAAGTGAATATTTTTGGAAGATTTTCAATACTTAATCCACATGGTGTAAATGGTCTTCCCATGTCTTCTCATGTCTTGCTAGATAAATTATTATTTGATTAAAGTACACTAATACAAACTTCCTAAAAATATCTAAAAGATGGGAATTCATCAAACTTTGAAATATAGAAGGAGCATTAATAATAATAAATGATATCACTGAAAACTCATATTGATCATCATGAGTCCTAAATTTTGACTTGGGAATATATTCCTTAATTAAAATTTAGTGATAACCTTCTCTTAGGGTAAGTTTTTAAAAAACATAGCTCCATTTAGTTCATCTAGTAAGTCATCAACAATTGGAGTAGGAAACTTATCTTTGATGGTATACTTGTTCAATTATATATGGTTTAGACACATGCACCAAGTGTCATTATTATGACATGTGATCACCACTAGAGAGGAGTAAGCACTATGGCTATGTTGGATGATTCCTACCTCTAACATCTCCTAAATGATCTTATCAATCTTACTTTTTTTAGATAGTGGAACCTATAGGGCTTGATGTTGGATGGTTGCATTTGTGTTACTAAATGAATGACATGATCATGATCCCTTTTGGAATCTATCCAAAAATTATTTAATTCTTATCTATAATTATTCATAAATCTAGTGGTTTACAAGTTTATGAGTGATATGCTTCTAAAAAGTATGATTGGGGCACAAACCTATCCACCCCCTTGTTAGGAATTTATTTTATTTAGTGAGATATTACCATCAATGGATACTTTTCATGTATCTCTCTTAGTTCTAATATCCTTCCTTCTATGTAAAAACATAAATATCTCCTAGACTTTCATCTCAATTGTCCCCCCCCCCACATAGTAAGCTACTATACTCGTAAAATAATTTCTACTACACCCATGAAGATAGTAAACATTAGGCGATCTCCATGAATAATTTAATGCTATGGAATTTACCTATACAATTGATATTACCCTCGTCTATAATTAGGAATTAAAAATTTAGAGCTAGATATATCAAATAATTTAAATAAGTAACCATTTTTTTGTTGGTGAAGATGTGAGTGCTTCTTGAGTCTATTGGCATTTGTACTCTCTATTTCTTCAAGAAACCTAGTACCTTAAGAGTTTATGATGTGTTGATTCCAAAAAGTACATGACAAGAAATGATTGGTGTGAAATCTCCCAAATCCTCACTTATATATTTTTTCCCTTTAATATTGTTTTTTCTCCATCTTCTTCCTCACTTGGACCTTCAATATAGAATAATTTATTTTCTATATATTTATGCCCTTGATTATATTTTCTATCATAGTTAAAATATAACCCTTTCATTCTCTTTTCTTCAATTTGTCGTGGAGGTAGTCTAGTAGGCTACAAAAGTGACTGCATAGGATTGATTCTATCTCTTAGGTTTACAAAACCTTACCTTCTATTAGCCACAAACCTTTCCTCTACTTGCATTTCCATAATCATTGATTAAGACATATAATTTATATGGAACACAAATACCTCATATTTGATGTGGCCGTTTAAACCACCTACAAATAATTTTCCTTTGCAATAATCTCCAATTTTAAAGACAATGTTTAGAATTAATTAATATAATCCTTGATTATGCCTATTTTCTTTAATTTAGTAAGTTGGTTGAAACAGGTATCCATAAGATTATCACCATATTAATGTGTATTGATTTCCTCTTAGAAAATAAACCATGTGACAACACATCCCTTCTTTTTTTTCTCTTCACATAACCACTAATACTAAATGAAGTGGTGAAGATCCAAGTATAAGGATGCCATTTTAACCTTTTAATGACGAAGAGCGTGATGAAGATCAAATAATTGCTTCATTTGGAAAATTCATTGGATCCTTATTATCAAAATTCCCCATATCCACCTTTAGTGTGAAGTGCTTATCTATATAATTACTTGGGTGAAAAATCATCTTCATATATAATTCAAACCCAAACCACCATTCCCCTTAGGAGAACCATATTCTTCCCAAGTATTGTTGTGTGAATCCATATGTTTAGAATCTCTATCTAACCTTGGTTGAAAACTATTTGGTAAATTATTTCTGTTATATCATTTATCTTAGCTACCTCTTACATTTTTTTGCCACCACTGACCATATTTCATCCTTCATCTTATTGATTTATTCCTTTTTTCCTTGTACATTTATTATCTTTGGGACCAAACTCCTTAATTACCACATTATCATTGCTAGGAGATTATCCTAGTGTGACAAAAAAATGCCTCTTGTTGTAGGCCCCACCATGATAACACCTATATAGACACCTAAAATTATCTCTCGATATTTTTAGGACCATCAATTCTTTTTGCATCACCAACTACCAACATTAATTAAGTAAATTAGGATTATTTATTTAATTAATCAATCATTTTTTAGCAATATGGAAAAGTTTAAGTACATAATTATAGATTTTAAACCAAGAAAAATACATTTTAGGGGGAGACTTTAATGCAATCATCAATTCAAAAGAAAAAATGGGAGGTTTGAGAAGAATATCACAATCACAAAATAGACTTCAAAAAATTTGTTAACCAAAACAACCTCATAGACATTGCACCAACCAATGGAATTTATACATGGAATAATAGAAGAACTAGCTTTATGAACATTGCAGAAAGATTAGATTGCTTTCTGCTCTCTACAAACTAGTCACAAGCACTGATGTTGCCAATTTCTCAAATTAGGAATATCCCAGTTCATATCATTTTCCAATGGACATGAGCCTCATAGAAGATCATCCACCCCCAAAATTCCAATTTCAATTGAAGAAAATATGGTTTAGAAGCACAAATATGATTAATTTGTTAGAAAAGTGGTGGACTGGCCAACAACTCACAAACGGATCCAAGATGTTTAACTTCTATAAAAAGCTACATCTCAAGGGAAACTTGAAAAGATGGAATCATACCACATTAAAAAACATATTCCAATAGAAAGAAAGGATTGAAATGGATTTAGAGAAGCTAAATTAAATAGTCATTAAAGAGGGAATGACACAAGAGGAATATACCAAAGAAAAAACATTATTAGTAGAGTATAGAAAATTAATTGTCAGGGAAGAATGCTACTAGTGTTCCAAGTCTCGAGAATCATGGCTTGTTGAGGGAGACCTCAACATGAAATTCTTTCACAATACAACAAAAATAAAAATAGAAAGGGCAAAACAAAATTCCATAGATGCAAACAAGTGACAGTAAAACCCTAACAAAGCTCACAAATATATAGGAGGAAGGGGTCAATTTCTTCCAAATGCTCTTAATTAGAAATGATAGCTCATAATTGGTGCACAAAAAAATTGTGGAATCAATTCTACAACTAGTTATCGACAAGGACAATGCATATCTCAACTCTCTAGGCACAATAAATGAAGTTAAGGCTAAAACCTTTCAACTTCACCTAAACAAAGCATTGGGATCAAATGAATTTCTAAAATTCATTTTTTAGACATGCTAGGAATTCACAGAGATGAATATTTGGAAATTAGAGGAAGAATCCAAGAAATCCTACAAAATCCTCAAAGACTTCAATAGTACTAATATAATTTTGATATCGAAAAAGTAGGACTATGTATCTTTTGCAAATTAAAGACTAAAATCCCTCTGCAACACCATCTACAAGATTATTTCAAAAGTGATGGAAAATAGATTAAAGTCCATTCTTCCTAAGCTAGTCTCTCAAGAGTAGAGTGGCTTCATACCAAAGCAAAACATATTAGATGGAATAATTATAGCCCATGAGGTCATTCATTCTATTAAAAAACATAACATCAAGGGAGTTCTCATGAAGTTATATATCAGCAAGACTAATGAAAAAGTAAGAGGTTCCTCCTAAAAACAATGGAAAATTTTAGATTCAAAAAAAAAAGTTTCAATTGGAGATACACATGTATATCCTCAGCAAGGCATTCTATAATGATTAATAGATCTTCTTGTGGATTTTTTTTCAAAGTGTAAGAGGTGTCAAACAGGAGGACCTATTATCCCCATTCCTCTTTGTGTTAATGGAAGATGCACTTAATCTTGGAACAAACACACACCGACATGACATATATTCCTGGAATGGACAAAGTTATACAAGTAACAATGACCATATACGAAGACAAAATGAATGACTACATAATTGTATCCAACTCAAAAGACAATAAATTTCACATGGAAATATTTCAAAATGCTCTCAAAGCAAATGCATAAAATCATAATGAAGGAACTCAAAAAGAGGAAACTTTCATTAACAAATAAAGATGGTGAACTATTATGTGTGGATCCAAATTCGACCAATATACAACCAAAATTGGCTATGAAATACTCAATAGAGAAATCACAGATTCTATATGGCCGAAAGATCTATATTGGGGGGCAAACATACTCCTTGTGTTACATAAGAACATCCTCACAAGTGATAGATTGCATAAAATTGGATTCATACATCCACATCAATGTCCATTATGCAAGGTTGGAAATGAGATGGTTGAGCATCTCCTCTTGCAATGTGAAGTAACCCAAACGTGTTGGTCAAACTATTGTAATAAACTGGGATGGAAGATCCCTCTCCCAAATTGTATATCAACACTTTTTCAAGGATGACTAAAACTTCACAAAGGATCCCTTTGTGCTGGTTTATGGTCAGAAGTGCCAGCTATGATTATTTGGCACCTTTGGAAGGAGAGGAATACAATTATATAAGCAAAATAGAAATCAAAATAAGTGAGAATAAAAATATCAAAAGTAAAACAAGAAGTTTTTTATCATGGGATAATAAAATAAAAAATTTATGGTCACACCTAAAAATTCTCATAGATTGTGGACAAAATCTTGATTTCGACCAAAGTTGTGTGGGTTACAATCCCTCCTCTCAAAAAGGGGAAGTGTCTTTCTTACTGCTCATTGAAACTAAGTAAAACTAATTAAGTATTCACAATAATGTACACTAAAGACATGGGGGTGTGTCACATTCATGATTCTCTCTTTTTTCAGAGAATATGTTTTACAATGCTTCACGATTTTAAGTTCCGGATTCGATACAACTTCAAACTAAAAACTAAGTAGCAATTCCAATATTCCTATCTTGTCAAAGCAAAGCCTAGGAATACTAGCATGATAATGATAAATGATAAATAAGAAAAGCTCATGAAGGCACAAAGTTGTTTCATAGTTTCCAGTAATTAATCCTTGAAGATAGCAACTAGCGTTGTATGAGAAGCACCAAGTTTTCTATATACTCCACAATAATCCCATGAACAACATGAATAAATATAAGCATAGAGTCTTATAGATAATTCACCAAAAGTATTCAATCAATATCAAAAATTCAAGTAAAGAGTGTAACTCAAAGTTTACACAGATTTACTCAAAGCCCTTCTAATCTCAATTACTAATCACTACCAATTCGATCAAGGCATAAGATAATTGTTCCCAAGATAAAGTAATTTTGATGGGGATTCAAGGCAACCTTAGGGCCTCAGGTGTTGGTTTCATCATCATAGATGAAATGGGAGATATATGTTATAGGCATGTGTCATCAAGCTATTCAAGGGAACAAATACCAAAGTTGAGTTTGCAGCCCTCCATGGAGTTAAGTTGTGTGCTAACAAAAACCTTGACAATATTGACATTGAGGGGGATTCACTAGTGGTGATACATGTGATCGGCTCTAGTAAAATTCACTGTCAACAATTCATTGATGAAAAATTCACCACCAACAATTCACCATAGGAAAATTCACCACCATGACAAATTCACCCCAAGTAAAATTCACCACCAACAATTCACCCCAGGGAAAATTAACCGCATTAAAATTAATTTGATTAATTTTCCACAACAGTGAATTTTTGGTGGTGAATTTTCCAGTAGTGAACTGAGAGTGAATTTGCCTATGTCGTGTGATCATATCACAAAAGACACCCAATAGTCTACAATGTGGATTGACTAGATCCACCTATACCGAAGAGCAATTGTAAGATACACTATCAAACACGTTTATAGAGAAGTGGATGGTGTAGCTAACTTTTTGTCAAATCAAGCAATTACAAAATACTCTATCAAACATGTTTATAGAGAAGTGAATGGTGTAGCTAACTTCTTGTCAAATCAAGCAATTGAGGAAACAAAAACATCTAGAATATTCAACAAAATTTTGGACTGAAAAGAGCTACAAGAATTCATCAACATAGACCAAATGACAAACAAAATAACCATGGATCTAGAAGGTCAAATATCAAAGTAAAGATCACATTGGGATTAGTAGGATTCAATGTCAAAGAGGTCATGAGCAATCCAATAGGCAAGAGGCTAGGCCAAAGTATTTGAACAACTATAAATCACGATGCTGGAAAATGGTAGCAAAACTTACGACAAGCAATCTTAGGCCTGATCTAGCATGGGAAGCCATTCCAGCCATATCAGCCTCTAACAAAAAGCCCAAGAAAGGCCTTTTTTATGATTCCATCGACTGCAAAAAAGCACGAAAGGATAAGAAGATGGCAGAGCTGATAGAGATCTATAAAGAATGCATATACAAGAAAAATATGGAACTGTTCTTAAAGTTTGTATATTCGAGCCTAAATCTCTACAAAGCAAGTTGAGCACATGTTGGAATTGTCTAGCGAGTTAGGATGCTTTACTTTTATAAAACCAAATAGGAACACAATATAAACATCTACTTATGTAATTTATTTATTTTTAATATAAAGGGAGTGACCTCCATTTAATTTTCATTTTCCCCTTCACATCATTAGTTGACTAAAATCAATTATTTAATCTAGTTAATCATGCACAATCCAAACCATGATTAATCAAGGAAAATCTTGCTCAACTCCCAAGATTAAATATGTGTTCAAAAAGGAGTTTACAATGTACTTAGCCCCATACTTGATAAGTCTCCATGTAGTCCTCTCATCAAATTTTTTCCATCCATTCAATCTAGAAAATCCTAGCCATTCACATAATTCCCAAAAATAACTTTTTGGATTTTTTCGAATTACAAATGAATCCTATTTATCCTTACCATTCATCTTTCTCTAAGAACATATCCACCATCCAAATCCATTGGATCATGAAAATCCTCTTGTGCACCAATTACAAGGTGACACTTGGAGGATTCTCATGGCTCCAATAATATCAAACATTCTCCTCCATTGATTTTATAGATTAATCCTCACCATTGATCCCCCATCCTTGAACTCTATAAATAGCTCATCATATGAGATATTTTTACTAAGAACTTGGAATGCATTGTTATGTTGTCAAATTGAGTGCAAATATACTCTCTCCATCACACACCAATTCATATTGAGCACATCCACACTTTGTGTGCAGCAAGAGACTTGTTACAATATTTTTATCTTTTATGCATTAGTCTCTTTAAAAATCAATCAAAGTTTTAAAATTAGACATAGAACTAGGTTTTGAATTGGTAGTTTAAATCCTCTCTTTTTTTCTATATTTTCTCATTCACAACACCAAAATAGTTTTCATAATAACTTACTCAAATAATTCAAACTAATATAAAATTGTTGTTATAACTTAATTGGGCCTAGATCTCACCTCTCAAAAAAATCTTCAAGAAATTCATTAATTTGTAGCCATGAGAGTGAATTTGGTGGAAACCTTAATTTTATAATTACTTCCTCACATCTACTCCAACTTACCTCAAATTTATACTATAGTATCTTCAATATGTCCTTGATCAACCCTCTAAAGATTTAAAAAATATCTAGTTTTCATCCTTGAGAGTAAATTTAGTGGAAACCATAATTTTATAATAACTCCTCAAAATATACTCCAAATGACCTCAAATATGGATTCTTGTAGCTTCAAACAGACTTAAAAAACCATTTCAAAATCATTTTTTTTTTCAAAATTGAGAAGAAATTTGTGATTCTCAATTTGACCACTTGAGCTAAAAAAATTGCCTTGATTCTTGGCCTTCAAGTGTTAAGATCATGCTTCAATGCCACCTATAATGGATAAATTGCACAAGAGAATAATATAATAGGAAATATGGTGCAAATACTTGGTATTACTTGAGAATAATAAGCCACTTCAAGGGGGAAAATATTAAAAAATCTCTAATGAGAACACAATGAACATAATATCATTATAATAATAATCAATTATTACCTCCTATACATAATTATGGTATGGATGCCACTTAGGCTAGCTTAGATACCTAAATATAACACCCAATATGACTTAATTAACTAAATAATAATAAATAATTGATCACATGTTACTCATAAATATACTATGTATCATGTGTTTCAATTATGTCCCCTTTTTGCACTTCCCATTTAAGTTAAAAGCCTTCATATTCATTTTATTCCTTTGTCGTGGTTTTCCCTAAGTTTCTAACCCTTTATCGCGTGTTTTTCAAGTTTTGAAACTTAGTTCTTTAGCGCTCCTTGTTGTTATCCCTTGTCATCGGGTTTGTGTTTTTCTTAACTTTCCCATGGCCTGACTTATTATCCTTTGTAGCATCAAGTATATGGTCGGTAAGTCAGAGGTTCTCAAAACTTCATAACTCCCGACTTTGTGTTATTAAGTTTTAGTTTGTCGTGACAAAGAGGTTCATTGTTCATTCTGTAGTTTTTGAGGCATCATTCTTGCATTTAATAAGGCGTACAATACAACCTGAATATGTCTTATCAAAGTTTTTTATAAGGCACGCATACTTTAGGGTTTTTATTACTGTAAAACAAAATAAAGTATCGTATTAATTCAGCACCAAATACATGTCTTGTCATTTTACATGGCATAAGGTAGTGGGAACTTATTTGTTAAAACTTCAGCTGTATTTCTACCTAGTGTTATTATTTCTTCAGGAATTCATACATTCCTTTTAAGTATGGTGACCTCATGTAGTCTGAAATTGAAAATCGTTGGCTCGGTGTGAGAGATACAGAACTTGGAATTTTTAAGTTGGAGGAATTATGGGCATGTTTGGAGAGAAAAGAAAAGTCTGTTGTAGACGCGAAGGTGCTCAAAAGTGGATTAGCTCATGTTGGAGGCTTCCCAGAAGTTGTGTTGAGTGTAGACCTAATTGTTGCATGTGCAAGAAGGTACATTCCAGAAACTCGAGAAATCAAGGTTGTGGACGAAATCAATGTTGCTAAAAATTTCCCTAAAGTCATTTCCCAGGCACTAAGAATTCCAAAAAAGGAACCTATAAGGGATATGTCTGTTGAAGCAGCTAACAAATTTTTTAAGGTTAATGAAGCTTCGTGTAAAAATTCTATGGCCAAAGGATGGTTAAAGTCAAAGAAAAGAGGTAAGTCTTAGTTGCCCAACAAACTTAAAAGGGTGCATTTTAAAGTGGAAATTGATGATATCATAGCTTTGCTACACCACATTGTCGAGAATACACAAATTGAATTATTTGAGGACTGGATGTGGTAGTTTATTTTGGTTATCTGTGATGCTAATGTATTTGTCGATTGGGCTGAGATAATTTTTTTTCATCTACATGAACAATTAGTTAATTTTCAAAAGACTGTCACTTTTCATTTGTGTTCCTGCTTGACATATAGCATTGCCAGTCAAAGATCTTTTTGGCCAGGTTTGACACCACAGGCATTGTCGACTTTTGGCATGCCCATATATAAATGTTATCCACAATTTACCAAGCAAGTGGGAATGGGAGAATATTTCCTTGTTAATGATGCATTTTTTATGGAGGCCATGAGGAAACTAGATGGAAACCCTGAAATGCGTTTTTCCCCTGAATCAAAATCTTTGGTGTTGAAGTTTGGGAATTTTTACATTTAGTTTGATAGATTTTCTTATTTAATGATAGGAAGTTATGAAAAAACCCCATTAAAATTGACCAAATATCCTGAAGATTTACTAGTGTTTTTGGAAGTTTGTAGACAAATGGCCTTGGTGAATATAAAATACATGAATATGGGAAAACGGGGGTATACTTTCCTGTTAGTAACTCCTTCCTTCACATGCAAAAGCAATCAGATGGCTAGAGGTGTTGAAAAGGTTCTTAAGGAATATCATCTTTAGTATTTGTTTATTAGAACCAATTTTGACAGCAAGAGTTTTGTAAGGAAAAACTTATACGCTGCAAGCTCATATCAACATCAACCTTCCATCGAAGATTTATGGGAGGATTGTATTGATGAAAATGAGGTGTTCAAAAGAGATTATATGAGGTTAACCCTTGAGTAGATACAAACTTTTGGTCTTTCTTTCCAAATTCTTGAGAACATGATTGAAGATTCAGTGGTCCTTGATCCTGAATATGAGAAATTGCCTAATAAATCTCACCCTAAGGTTGACTGGGGTAAGAGTGAATTTTTGTAAATGAATGTGCGAGTTGCGCTGGTACTCAAAAGAACTCAAGATTGGTTAGAGGGGAAATGGCAGAAAGTTGTTGGTTCCATTCATGAACCAAAATCATCTCAAAAAAATGAACAAGGATCTAGTCAGGTAGTTGCAGGAAGTACATCATCAACGAGAATGGCTATTGGGTCTTCTAGTGTGAATTCACAATCTAGGGGTGATGGTGAAAAACCTAAAGAATCACTTAAATTGAAGTTGGTATGTGAACAAGATAGTCCATCTACCCACGCTCTCAAAAAGAAGATTGGTCAAACAAAACCTACACGTAAAGATTCAAATATCATTTTCCAGTAGATTATTATAGATAATACTTTCCCGCCTTTATCTGAAACTCCTTCTCATGTAGAAAATATATCAATTGTTCCTAGTGAATCTAGGGAGGTTGTTCAAGGTAATAAAGGTTCTTTTTTGATAGAAAACTCTCCAGTATGACTGAGGAAGGTAGTAGAAAAGAAGAGAAAATACAGTCCCACAACATCTTTCAGAGTAGACACGGTGGAAAAATTGCTCCAAACTTCCTCAAGGCCAAAGAGACCTAAAAAGATGTCAAGAATATTGGATAATCCTGTCTCTAGTAACCAAATAATAGAGATTGTGGAGCCTTTGAAGGATTTAGAGGATGAAATAATCACAGTTGATTATAAGATCATGCATGTTGACATGGGACCCAAGACACTTGAGGGTGATGTATATCAAGCCAACTATTTAGTCAATGATTTAGCCAAGCAGGTAAAAGAAGAAAGAAAGGAATGGGTAAATTTGCAATCTCAGGTTCTGGGTTTTAAAAACTTTATCTCTTCTATAGTTTCCTCCTTTTTATCTACTAGAGCCTCAAATTCTCAAGGAGTTATTGATGAGTCTGTAATGCAGTTAATCAGAAATAACTTAAACTATTCCAAGGTTGCCAGTGAATGGATTGATGAAACGTTTTAGGAAACTATGCTTTTTATTGGTAAATATGTGATTTCTTACACTCATATTGTTGATAAGAGAAAAGAATTGATTGTGGAGCTACAGCAGCATAGGAAAGATCAGACCAGTTTTTACGTGCTTTCAGAAGAAATGAAAGAATTAATTTTCATGGATCGGCTGAAATTAATTAATGAACAAATTGTGAGTGATCCAAAGGAGTTAGAACCCTCATGGCCTGACTCACTTGAATGGAAATTAGACATATATGATAACTTGGTAAAAGAAATTATTAAAGCACTAGAAAAGTATCTGGATATCTTAGCAGAAATCAAAGGGAATTGTCATGATTTACAAGTGAAGATAACTGATGAGTTTGACGAGAAGATTTTATACTCAAAGGAGATTTGCTCAAAATTCAAAGAAGTATTCAACAAGGAAATAGCAAATCCTGCTACAATGACTAAAGAATCTTTCTCTAAAATTGGGAGATTGGAGCTCTATCTTAAAACCTTTAAAACTAAAGCTAATAGAAGGTTTGACATTCTGAATGAATCTGAGGATGCTCTTAGAAAATGGAGAACTAGACTCCAAATCACATTAATACCAGGAAGTAGGGAGATTTTTGCAATCATTACTAGGTACAGGGAATACAAATCCAGAATGAAAGTGTGGGAAAATTTGTTGCAACAAGAAGTGGTTGAGGAACCAGAAGCTGAAGAAGTTGAAGCGGGAGGGACCGATGCATAGTTCATTTTTAGTATTTTAAGTACTTTCTTTTAATCTGTCTCTTTAAGTTAAAAACTTTTTCTAATTTTTGGTACAGTTACTTTTAAGAAATAGTTACCAAAGACATTTGCTATGTTTAAATATGGGTTTGATTGAGGTGATATGGATCTTTTGGGATAACTTTGTTTTTCTCATTAGAAAAAACTCTGTTATTTTGGTTGTTATCTATTATTCTGATATAGAAGACATTGGTGAAGTTTATGCATACGTAATCTTTGAATTATGGTGTATGGATTCATTTTGTTTATTCTGAATATTTTCCAGTGTGTTATCAGTTATTGGGATGATAGATGATATTTTATGCTATATTGTTGTGGTAATTATTATCTGTGAATAAGGATTTTGCGGTGATATTTGTTTCGTCTTTATATTTTCTCAAGTAGTTTCAATTCTTGTTATACGAAGTTTATAGATACCTTTGAATATTTCTGGTTAAAATCCCCTTCCTTTACTTGCTTTCTGGTTAAAAGCAACTTTAGTTGAAAATCATTCATTAAATATCAAATAAAGCCAGTTACAACTTTTAAAACAAGCAAGGAATCAGTTTGGAAATCATACTATCACCGATTCAACTGTAGTTACATTTATCACATTCTGTGAGCGTAAGAATATAGGGTTAGGTGATAAATCTGTTAACTAACAGATTTTTGGCAACTCTACTGGGGAGTAATTCAAGAAAGTAATTTTATGCAATGAGTTGCTTTATAATCAATAATAATGGTTCTTTGAAGGCGCAATGCTCCTGTCCTTCAACCTAACATAGATTGGTTAATCGAGGATCAAGAAGATATAATTACCGGTCTTAGGTTACTTGCTTGGCAACAAAGAAGAACTAATTATCAATATCACCAAGTTAACAAAGTATTAGAAGAAGAGGAAGAACCTGGAGATATTATTAGAGAAAACGCACTATCTTTTGAGAACGCACAAGAGATTGTGTTTGTAGAAAATATCCCACCTCCTGTTAGAAGAGTAAGGGCCCCTCCCACACAAGTTCCTAGAAACCAAGTGAATAATAGGCGAAATCCCCCTTGAAATCATCAATATGTTAAAGTTGGCAAATCTGTTGGCCTATCAATATCCTATCTGAAACCTGGCTTCAAAAAGATATATTAGGGGTGATAAGAAAAAGGAAATTATAGATGATCATTTTGAGTTCCTAGAAACTGTTGATTTATCATATTTCTCGCCTACCTGAAAGGTCAAGACTATCAACAGACCATCTTCCCCTCTTTTGAAACCTGCTATATCTAGAGTCCAGAAGATATCTTGCCAAAGTCTTCTCTTGTTTGGTACAACTCTTCCTACACAAGTAAATTTTCCTTTAGTTCCTCCAGTAATGGTGCAACCAGTGCCATGGGGAGCCACAATAGGTCCCCTAGCTTTTGGAGCAGGTGCACAACTTCATGACTTGCCTAAAGGTTCAGGAAAAATCATACCCAAGTTTACTGGAGATGAGAAAGTTTCTCCTGATGAGCACATGAGGGCTTTCTTTGCAGCCTCTTCCATTCTTGCAGTACAACATGAAGATGTCACCATGAGGCTCTTTGCAGAATCTTTGACAGAAACTATTGTTGACTAGTTTTACTCCCTTCCAAATGGTTCTATTAATAATTGGGCTACCTTAAGAACAAGATTCGAGAATAGGTTTAAGTCTGCAGAAGATTATCAGTTCTTAGTTGCTCAGTTAGGTTCAATGAAAAAGGAAGTTCATGAGTCAATGAGAGATTTTGTAGCCAAATTTGATAAGTTATATTACAAAATTTCTACAAGCATGAGACCTAGCACAGAACTGCTGAAAGCAATGTTCATAAACACTCTTCCACCAGATGTAAGTTTCATTATCAAAAGGGAGGGTACCGCTGATGTAGTTGTTGCCCAAGCCAGGGCTGTATCAATAGAAGATGACTTGATTATCTCTGGGAAATGGAAGAAAGAATTACAAACTGAGAGACCATCACCCAGTGAATTATAATGACCCAGTCATTTAGAGAATGGCCAATGATATAATGACTCTTAAGAGATAGATGCCTAAGGGTCCTGTACACACACCCTATCAAGATATTTCAAGGAATTATCAAGCAGTTCCTAACAAAACTCCATTATTGGCTGCCCCAAATCAAAGGTTGGCGATTAAAGGTCCCCCTCCTCCTAGTAAAGGAAATCACTGTAATTTTCATCTAACTTCGGATCATGATGGAGCTACTTGTCCAAAGATGATTAGGTATATGCAAATTCTTTTTACCAATGAACATATTGTGGAACCGTATGTAGAAGAACGTAGTTCATCCAATGAAGTTGGCATGAATTTCTTTAAGTTCGTATCAGAAACGAAAACTAGAGAAGATGTATATGTTAGAGTTGATGATCCTAATTGTGTTGTTTTCACTAGAGCACAACATGCCAAAGCTGATCAGAGTGGTTCATCTTCAACCCTGAAGTATATTTTGACCAAGCATAAAAAGCAAGAGCAAACAACTCCTAAGGGTGTGCCAGAAGAGGTACCATCTTTTTCATCCTCTAATAATCTTCCTTCTAGTTCATTTGATATAGTTAAGTCTTGTAAGAATACCAAAATCCAAATTTCACAGGCTGACTATTTGAGACTCAATCCCTCAAAATTGGATAGGTTGGTCAGATATGTCAAACAAGAACCCTCAACATCTCAATGTAATGCCAAAACCTCTAGTGAAAATGAGGTCCGCCTTGAGAACCAGATATGTTCTAATACTATTGATAAACCTATGAGTTCACAAAACCCATTCATGAAACCTGAACCTTTTTATATATCATTATACATTGTTGGTTTTAGGTTAAGTAATTGTATCATTGATTATGGAGCTTCTGAAAATGTGATGTCTACCCAGATAGCTAAAGATTTAGGATTTTCTTATACCTCCTCCCAAGGTAAATGTTATTCCATGGATGGGTCATCAGTTCCTATCATAGGCCAAATCAAAGATGCTCAAGTAGCCCTAGTTGCTTTCCCTAAGAAGAGATTAAAACTAACCATATTGGTTGTTGGCATTCCAACAAGTTATGGCATGCTTTTGAGCAGGAGTTTTAGTAAGGATTTAGATGGAGAGATACAAATGGACTGGTCTCATGCCTTGATACCTCTAGATGGAAAGAAAATACGCTTGAATCCTGAACCTAAAGCCAAATTCACTGTTTTAAATTCTGGTGATCCAAGAGTGAACATTTTGTTTGTTGAAACAGGACCAGGAACTTACATGTGTACTTCTGACTATGGAGAAGGTTCAAATCCTATCAACCTTGATTTAATCAATGAATTGTGGACAATAGAATTTGATGGAAGTTGTGCTAATGTAGGGTCAAGTGCTGGTGTAGTTCTGATTTCTCTTGATGGTTATAAGTTCCCTTTTGCTTTCAAATTGGAGTTCACTAATACTAGTAATACAGCCGAGTATGAAGCCTTATTGCTTGGTCTAAGTGTAGCCAAAGAAAAGGGTATCAAATAGTTGAAAGTTGTAGGAGATGCAGAATTGGTGGTGAAACAGGTGAGGAAAATTTACATTGTGAAAAATAATTAGCTTAAGCACTATAGGAACAGAGTTTGGGATTGTATAGAAGATTTTGATGCTTTTTCTATAGTTGTTCCAAGGGAGCAAAATACTGGGGCTGATTCTTTAGCAGTCTCAGCATCATTACTCTTGCCTCATCCAGACTTCAAAGATGAGTCCTATAGAATTGAAATTGTATACAAACCTAGTGTCCCTGATAATGTCAATCATTGGCAAGTGTTAAATAATGATCAGAAAATTATTGAGTTTTTGAAGAAGGCTGAAGCTTTTGCTCACATTTATTTCAAAGGTAGTGATGATAAAAGTGGTGACGTTCTAGAAGGAAATATCACTGCCCCTGATGGAAAAGAAACAAATATTATCCAGTTAAAGGGTAATAAAATTCTGAAAGGATTAGTTTCTCATTTATTCAACATAGATGACCAGTATTTGAAATAGAAAAATAAAGTCTCAATTGAGGCATCTGTTGAATATGACAAGGTGAACATTGGTACAGATGATGATCCTAAGATCATCTGTATTGGTAAATGTTGTTCCCAGGAAGAAAGAGAAAGATTGATTTCTTTTCTGACACGCTATAAGGATTTCTTTGCATGGTGCTATGCAAATTTAAAGTAGTTTAGAAATGGAGAATTTCAGCACAAGATTTCGCTAAAAACTAGTGCCACGCCTTATCGGCAGACAATGGACTTATAATCCCAAAGTAGTAGAAGCAATTTTTAATGATATTGAACAAATGCTTAAAGCAAAAATTATTTACCCCATCCATCATTCCACATGGGTGGCTAACATAGTCCCTGTAAGGAAGAAGAATGGAGAAATAAGAATATGTGTTGACTTTAGGAATTTAAATCAAGCATCCCTAAAAGATAATTATCCACTACCTATGATGGATCATATTTTTCAAATGGTTGTTGGCTCTAAAATGATGTCTATGCTTTATGGCTTCTCGGGTGACAATCAAGTGCAAGTAGCTTCAGAGGACCAACATAAAACAGCTTTCACCATGCCCATTGATATTTTTGCCTATAACAGAATGCCATTCAGACTTATTAATGTCAGGGCAACTTTTCAAAGGGCTATGGACTTATATTTTGGAGATCTCAAGAATAAAATTATAGTGATCTATTTGGATGACCTAACATTTTTTTCTAAAAAGAGAGCCAGTCATCTACGTGACTTGGAAGTTGTATTACATCATTGTAGAGAGGAAGGTATCTCTTTAAACCCTAAGAAGTCTATCTTCGCTTTAACTAAAGGAAAACTTTTAGGCCATATTGTTTCGAAAGATGGAATTAAAATAGATCCAGAAAGAGTGAAACTAATTATGCAACTGGGGTTACCTGCTAACAAAGATGGTATCAGGTCTTTCTTTGGTCAAGTGAACTTTCTGAGGAGATTTGTTCTCAATTTTGCTAAGTTAATTAAGCCTATTTCTGATATGATGAAAGATCAACCAGTGTTTAAATGGAGCCATGAAGGAAAGCAATCTTTTACAAACTTCAAAACAACAATTGCAAATGCTTCTACTTTGGTCCATCCTGATTTTGCTAAAGATTTCATTATATATAGTTATGCCTCTGAACACACTCTGTCAGCTATTTTGTTACAAAAGAATGAACAAGGTATTGAAGCTCCTATCTCTTTTATGAGTACTCCTTTGAAGAAATACAAATTCAAGTATTCACCATTCGAAAAACATGCATATGTCATTTTGAAAGCACTCAAGCGCTTTAGGTTCTATATTCTTCATTCTCATACTATTGTTTTTGTTCCTGAAACTGTTGTGAAAAGCATTCTTACTCAGCAAGATATTGGATGCAACAAGAGAGGATCTTGGATAGCCCAGATTCAAGAATATGATTTGGATATTAAGCCCACCAATTTGGTTAGGGGAAAGGGTCTGGCTAAAATGATTTCTAAAAGTAAATCTGAAGATAAAGGAGATTTACCATTGGTGTTATTCACGAGCACAACAGATAACTAGTTTTCTGATATTTCTTACTTCTTAACTTATGTTGACTGTCCATCTCACTTGTCATCAAAAGAGAAGAGAAATTTGAAGCTTAAAGCAAACAAGTATGTACTTTGGGAAGGAAACTTGTATAAAAAGGGTGTGGATGGAACTTTTCTAAGATGTGTTTATAAAGAGCAACAAAAAAGATTGTTCGAAGTCTTTCATGGTGAAGCATGTAGTGGACATTTTCGGCTTCTGTGACAACTTTTAAAATCCTGCGTCATATATTTTATTGGCCAGGTATGTTTAAGGATGCATATAATTGGGTATCAAAATGTGAAAAGTATTTAAAATTCACTGGTAGACCATAGCATGTTGCTTTACCTCTGAGACCCGTTGTAATTGATGAACCCTTTCAACAATGGGGTATAGATTTCATTAGACCAATCAATCCTAGCTCTAGCATAGGACATACACATATACTGACTGCTATAGATTATTTCACCAAGTGGGTGGAAGCTATTCCGGTGAAGAGCACTACCACTGAAGTTGTGTGTAATTTCCTGAAGGAGAATATTTTGGTAAGGTTTGGAGTCCCTAAGAAGATTGTTGATGATATTGCTAGCTCATTTTCTTCTGCTGAGATCACTCTTTTCTATTATGACTATGGTATTTTCCTCACTCATTCATCTGATTATTATCCATAAGGAAATGGGAAAGCCGAGTCAAGCAATTTAAGAACCTAATCTCCATCATTAAGAAAATAGTCAAAGAAAATCAAAGAGGATGGCGTAAGAAGTTATACGATGCATTATGGGATGATAGAATTACATGCAAAAGAGCTATTGGAATGTCTCCTTTTCAATTAGTATATGGCATTGATAGCACTCTGCCCACACCATTGGAGATTTCAACACTTGATTTACAGAAGGTTATTGAAGATGGGCAATTTCAAGATTCCTTAGAAAAGCGGATTATGTATTTAAACAAGCTGACAGAAGAAAGAGAGATTGTGGTAGATAAAATTACTAAGCATCAGCAAATGGTGAAAAAGGTTTTTGATAGAAGAGCTAGGCAAAGATATTTTGTTGTTGGTGATTCAGTTCTTCTTTGGGATAGGAGAAGAGAGCCAAAGGGAGCACATAGGAAATTTGATTCTCTATGGAAAGGACCTTTCCTGATCAAGGAGTTTATTGGCGATCATGCTTTCCAATTGGCTTATCTTGATGAAACTGTTCTACCTCTTGCCTACAATGGGCAAGATTTGAAATTATTTGACTAGTCATTTGTTGAGTTTGTCCCTATACATAGTTTTCTTTCTTTTGTTTTGTTTGTTGTTTCAGTTTTGGCTTGTTTGTTTTTGACTCTATTGCCCAATGAATAAGGCTTTATGTCATGTTTTTGGATTCTCTACATCCTGTCAGTCCTAGTCCCCATTTGGAGCCAATGTTACTCATAAATATACTATGTATCATGTGTTTCAATCATGGCCCCTTTCCACGCTTCCCGGGGTTTAAGTTAAAAGCCTTCATATTCATTTTATTCCTTTGTTGTGGTTTTCCCTAAGTTTCTAACCCTTTGTCACTTGTTTTTTAAGTTTCAAAACTTAGTTCTTTGGCACTCCTTTTTTTTATCCCTTGTCGTCGGGTTTGCATTTTTCTTAAATTTTTGATGGCCCGACTTATTATCCTTTGTAGTGTCAAGTATATGGTCGGTAAGTCAGAGGTTCTCAAAACTTCATAACTCCTGACTTTGTGTTATTAAGTTTTAGTTTGTCATGACAAAGAGGTTCATTGTTCATTCCACAATTTTTGAGGCATCAATCTTGCATTTAATAAGGCATATGATACAACCTGAATATGTTTTATCAAAGGTTTTTTTTTAAGGCATGCATACTTTAGGGTTTTCATTATTGCAAAACAAAATAAAGTGTCATATTAATTCAACACCAAATACACGTCTTGTCATTTTACATGGCATAAGGTGGTGGGAACTTATTTGTTAAAACTTTGGTTGTATTTCTACCTGCTACTATTATTTCTTCAGGAATTCAAATGTTCCTTTTAAGTGTGGTGAGCTCATGTAGTCTAAAATCAAAAATTGTTGGCTCGGTGTGAGAGATACATAGCATGGAATTTTTAAGTTGGAGGAATTTTGGGCATGTTTGGAGAGAAAAGAAAAGTCTGTTGTAGATGCGAAGGTGCTCGAAAGTGGATTAGCTCATGCTAGGGGTTTCCAAGAGTTGTGCTGAGCATAGACCTAATTACTACATGTGCAAGAAGGTACATTCCAGAAACTTGAGAAATTAAGGCTATGGACGGAACCATTGTTGCTAAAATTTCCCCTGAAGTCATTTCCCAAGCACTGAGAATTCCAGAAAAGGCACCTATAAGGGAGATGTCTGTTGAAGCAGCTAATGAATTTTTTAGGGTTAATGAAGCTTGGTGTAAAAATTCTATGGCCAAAGGATGGTTAAAGTCGAAGAAAAGAGGTAAGTCCTAGTTGCCCAACAAACTTAAAAGGGTGCATTTTAAAGTGGAAATTGTTGATATCATAGCTTTGCTACACTGCATTGTTGGGAATGCACAAATTGAATTATTTGAGGACTGGATGTGTCAATTTATTTTGGTTATCTATGATGATAATTTATTTGTTGATTGGGCTGAGATAATTTGTTTTCATCTACATGAACAATTAGTCAATTTTCAAAAGACCGCCACTTTTCATCTATGTTCCTGGTTGATATATATCATTGCCAGTCAGAGATCTTTTTGGCCAAGTTTGAAACCATAGGAATTACCGACTTCTAGCATTCCCATATATAAATGTTATCCACAATTCACCAAGAAAGTGGGAATGGGAGAATATTGCCTTGTTAATGATGCATTTTTGATGGAGGTCGTGAGGAAACTGGATGGAAACCCTGAAATGCATTTTTCCTCTAAATCAAAATCTTTGGTGTTGAAGTTTGGGATTTTTTACATTTAGTTTGATAGATTTTCTTATTTAAGGATAGGAGGTTATGAAAAAGCCCCATTAAAATTGCCCAAATATCCTGAAGATTTACTGGTGTTTTTGGAATTTTGTAGAAAAATGGCCATGGTGAATATAAAATACACGAATATGGGAAAACGGGGGTATACTTTCCCATTAGTAACTCCTTCCTTCGCATGCAAAAGCAATCAGATGGTTGGAGGTGTTGAAAAGGTTCCTAAGGAATATCATCCTCAGTATTTGTTTACAAGAACCAATTTTGACAGTAAGGGTTTTGTAAGGAAAAACTTGTACGTTGCAAGCTCATATCAACATCAACCTTCCATCGAAGATTTTTGGGAGGATTGTATTGATGAAAATGAGGTGTTCAAAAGAGATCATATGAGGTTAACCCTCGAGCAGATACAAACTTTTGGTTTTTCTTTCCAAATTCCTAAGAACGTGATTGAAGATTCAATGGTCCTTGATCCTAAATATGAGAAAATGCCTAGTAAATCTCACCCTAAGGTTGACTGGGGTAAGAGTGAAGTTTTGCATATGAATGTGTGGGTTGCGCTGGTACTCAAAAGAACTCTAGATTAGTTAGAGGGGAAATGGCGGAAGGCTACTGGTTCCATTCATGAACCAAAATCATCTCAGAAAAATGAACAGGGATCTAGTCAAGTAGTTGCAGGAAGTACATCATCAGCGAGAATGGCTACTAGGTCTTCTAGTGTGAATTCACAATCTGGGGGTGATGGTGAAAACCCTAAAGAAACACTTAAATTGAATTCAGTATGTGAAGAAGATAGTCCATCTACCCCCACTCTCAAAAAGAAGATTGGTCAAACAAAACTTGCACCTAAAGATTCAGATATCATTTTCTAGCATATTATTGAAGATAATACTTTTCAACCTTTATCTGAACTCCTTCTCATGTAGAAAATATATCAATTGTTCCTAGTGAATCTAGGGAGGTTGTTCAAGGTAATAAAGGTTTTGTTTTAATAGAAAAATCTCTAGTATGGCTAAGGAAGGTAGTAGAAAAGAAGAGAAAATACACTCCCACAACATCTGTCAAAGTGGACACGGTGGAAAAATTGCTCCAAACTTACTCAGGGCCAAAGAGAGCTAAAAGGATGTCAAGAATATTGGATGATCTTGTCTCTGGTAACCAAATACTAGAGATTGTAGAGCCTTTGAAGGATTTGGAGGATGAAATAACCACAGATGATTATAAGATCATGCATGTTGACATGGGACCCAAGACACTTGAGGGCGATGTATATCACGCCAACTATCCAATCAATGTTTTAGCCAAGTGGGTAAAAGAAGAAACAAAAGGAAAGGGTAAATTTGCAATCTCAGGTTATGGGTTTTAAAAAATTTATCTCTTCTATAGTTTCCCCCTTTTTATCTACTGGAGCCTCAAATTCTCAAGGAGTTATTGATGAGTCTGCAATGCAGTTAATTAGAAAGAACTTAAACTATTCCAAGGCTTCCAGTGAATGGATTGATGAAACGTTTCAGGAAACTATGCTTTTTATTGGTAAATCTGTGATTTCTTACACTCATATTGTTAATAAGAGAAAAGAATTGATTACGGAGCTACAATAGCATAGGAAAGATTAGACTAGTCTTTACATGCTTTCAAAAGAAATGAAAGAATTAATTTCCATGGATCGGTTGAAATTAATTAATGAACAGATTGTGAGTGATCCAAAGGAGTTAGATCCCTCATGGCCTAACTCACTTGAATGGAAATTAGACATATATGATAACTTGGTAAAATAAATTACTAAGGCACTGGAAAAGTATCTAGATATGTTAGTAGAAATCAAAGGGAATTATCATGATTTACAAGTGAAGATAACTAATGAGTTCGATGAGAAGATTCTAGACTCAAAGGAGATTTGCTCAAAATTCAAAGAAGTATTCAATAAGGAAATAGCAGATCCTTCTACAATGACTAAAGAATATTTCTCTAAACTTGGGAGATTGGAGCTCTATCTTAAAACCTTTGAAACTGAAGCTGATAGAAGGTCGAACATTCTAAATGAATTTGAGGATGCTCTTAGAAAATGGAGAACTATACTCCAAATCACATTAACACCAGGAAGCAGGGAGATTTTTGTAGTCATTACTAGGTACAGGGAATACAAATCCAGAATGAAAGTTTGGGAAAATTTGTTGCAACAAGAAGTGGTTGAGGAATCGGAAGCTGGAGAGGTTGAAGCAGGAGGGACCGATGCATAGTTCATTTTTAGTATTTTAAGTACTTTCTTTTAATCTGTCTCTTTAAGTTAAAGACTTTTTTCTAATTTTCAGTATGTTTACTTTCAAGAAACTGTTACCAAAGACATTTGCTATGTTTAAATATGGGTTTGATTGAGGTGATACGGATCTTTTGGGCAAACTTTATTTTTCTCATTAGAACAAACTCTATTATTTTGGTTATTATCTATTATTCTGATATAGAAGACATTGGTGAAGTTTATGCATACATAATCTTTGAATTGTGGTGTATGGATTCATTCTGTTTATTCTAAATATTTTCCAGTGTGTTATCAGTTATTGGGATGATAGATGATATTTTCTGCTATATTGTTGTGGTAACTATTATCTGTGAATAAGGATTTTGCGGTGATATTTGTTTCATTTTTATTTTTTCTCAAGTAGTTTCAATTCTTGTTATATGAAGTTGATAGATACCTTTTAATATTTTTGGTTAAAAGCCCCTTCCTTTACTTGCTTTCTGGTTAAAAGCAACTTTAGTTGAAAATCATTCATTGAATATCAAATAAAGGCAGCTGCAACCTTTTAAAACAAGCAGATAATCAGTTTTGAAATCATATTATTACTGATTCAACTGTAGTTACATTTATCACCTTTTGTGGCCATAAGAATATAGGGTTAGGTGATAGATCTTTTAACTAACATCACACAACTTATTTAAGAGTTAAGGTAGCCACAAGTTGATTACTCATAACCCTATCCATCTAGTATAGGATTAAGGATGTACCATCCTCCCATGCCTTCCTTGTTACCTTCCTAAATTATTTAGAGCATAATGTGTGGGTAATAATAAGATCAATAGATTTTAATATTAAATTGATTAATTCCATGTGAGTGTATATTTCCTTAAAATACCATGTCTAGGTATTAATTTTAAATTTTATTTTTCTTATGCATAGAATTATCTATGTCAATCCACTACCTGAAGTAGTATGCCTTACTCTCGAAAGAAAGATTTTTTCATTGTTGAAATATTATTTTTAATTCTAAAAATTCTTATATTTATTCCTTTTGCTTAGTGCAAACAAATAACATTATGCATAAATTTTTTAAAAATAAATTTTACTCAATACTTATCATTCTCAAATTGTTACTAACTAGTTCAAACTTTAGAAAAAGACTATTGAGAAGTAGAGAAAATAATTTATTATGCATTTTACATAATCACAAACATAATTTAATACCCTACCATGGAACCCACAAAACATTAGGTCAAAATACATGGGATAATTTTCTTTTTGAAGTACAAGTTATAACACTTAAGAAACATTAGTGCAACTAGGCACATTAGGTCAACACATGGCGTCCCATCACAACATGACATCACACAAGTGAAAGAATATAACCATACAACACCCCCTAACCTATTATGAATGTTGGAAACACTAATACTAACTATGAAGGATTTTAATCCTTCCCAAGTCTTCACAAGACTAGATGAACAATCTCCCTAACCGTAGGTTTGACAACTGAGCAACTTTAGAAGAATGCATGCAAAATGATGTAAGAGATACCACAAGTCCTTAATGATGACAATTGAGGACTAGCTCAAGGTACTATTAGACCCCTGGGACCATGATGAATAACTTTATTTACATGGTTTTCCCATATGAGGCCCTAAAACCTAGAGGAAAGATCGAGTTCTAAGATAGAGATAATTTGACTACTTTTTGAAGATTCAAATGACTAAAATGGTTGGAATGGGAAATATATGAGGTGGAAAATTATTTTCTAGTGTAATTGGGCTAGGAAAACCACTGACCATTGGTGGTAGAGAGGGTTAACATTCTATTTTTTGTATGGGGAATGAGGCCGCCCAAGTACAGGATAAAGTTGCCCTAATAGTGTTAATCAAATTTTTTACTTTCATTCCTATAAAACCAAGCCATCCCACTAATGACCAGGTCACTCCACTATGAAATTATGCTTCCCCATTGAGAACAAGGTCGCCCAAGTAGGCTTAGTTGAATTATGGACACTTTAGGTCAATTTTGGGTGAGATAGGGCCACCTAGGTACAATACCAAGCTGCCCAGCTGGCAAATAAAGTATCTAAATGTATTTTAATAAAAAAATAAAATATTCCTAAGTTCATTTTAACCTTTTCATAGAACAATAATGAAAACCATAATACAATTGTGCTTGGTTCCAACACCGAGACACATAACTAAATTAATACTCTTTTTCATTATCAAAATTGCATCCCGTCTCAATGAGAAGTCCATTGACATCAATATTACAATTTGCATAAAAATAAAGTATCTAATTACATGAATTAAACTTAGTTAAACATGGCATCATGGTACATCTCAATCCATGAACCTTTGGTCCCCAATGATGGTTCTACACCACCTGACCATGTGATGCTCGTAGGCTCACCCCACCCTGCTAGGAGATAGTCACAAGGCCTAATCACACATGTGCACAATACACATGGGGAGAAGGATATACACTCACATAAGACACAGAGAATACATTGAATACAATGATACAATTAATTCAACACATAACATGAAAGGAATCACAAATTATCTTTAGGTGCTACTCAAAACTACTTTAGGACTAGATGTTCAAGAACTAGTTAGGGAGTGCCATCATGGTGCTCAATAGTATGGAATCATGTGGAATCTAGTACTCCTCTCATATTAAAAAGGATACTTGACCTTACAAGACCCAAGATCCCTGAGCTGCCATGCCTTCCAAAATATTGTTATCCTTTATGAGCACTCAAGGCATGGGAGGGGTATCTATTATCTTAGTTAATTGATTACATGTGTTTCATTAATTATCACTTGATTAGATGACTCATTTCCCATGATCAGCCTACTTGCCACTATAGGTCAGGGAAATATTTGGAGCCACTCCCATAACCCTCTCTAATACCTACATCCTAAGCTCATCACACCATCCAACAAGTGTGGTACAAAAACCAATGCAAAATTTCCAAATTAATCCAATTTTCATGACTTGTTTCTAAAACACCTATTTCCACATTTCACGAAGTACACCTTCTTCCAAACATTCCAAAACATCCAATTTCATTTAAAACTTTCAAAATATCTTAATATTTGTACATGCCAAAAACCAAAAAAATCCCAAATACTCCATTAAAATTTCACCAAAAATTGAATTTACAAAATTCAAAAATATAAAAAATACCCGTTGGTAACAAAAGTTCCCAACACCCCTTTTAATCTATAAAACATTAATTTTGCATAATTCCCCCAAAAATGGGCATTATAACCTTGTATTTTGGAAAATCTTAAAAATAAATTAAAATCAAACAATTAAGCATGCTAAATTATGAATTAACATATGTTGGGGGGGATTCTACACAGCCCTAAACCTATTCCCATACACAAACTTGAAATAAATTCATTAAATTAATATAAACAAGCAAAATACCTCAATTCTTTTCAAATTTTGGAATGAAGTGCATGTCATGCATGCCAAACAAGAGCTCACAAGAACCAACAAGCACACTCCCCTCCTTATTCCTAATGTAACGAATCTGACCTTGTTGAATACCTCCTCCGATTGCACTCATAATCAATAAAATACAAATTTTCCCAAAAGAGTGCTTTTATCACACAAATTTCTTCATAAAAAACATAACATAAAATGAATGCTTTTCTCTATTTACCCTTTTTCAAATCCCAATTAAAAATTAATATAATTTATATTTTTTTCAGTTCTTAATTTGAAACTCCCTCATATTTTCCCAAATCTAAATAATCAATTAAATCCATTTCCAAATATCATTCAACATTTAAATTCATCAATAAATCTATATAAGAATAAAAATTGAATTAAATTTATGGAAATTAGAAATTTTAATAAAACATCACACACACTTTCATTGGACTTTCACAAGAAGGGTATGATATCCAAAATCATGCCAAAAATGGTATATGGTCAGCATGGGTAGGATAATGGGAAGTCACACTCAAATCAAGTATGACGGATAAGGATAACATATATGACCAATGTGATATCTCTCATATAACCACCATTGGGGAATAACTTAGACCTGTGAAGCAAGGTGGAAAATTTCTCGTACCTATATCCGCTCAATGGACATCAATTGTACCTATGCATATACATAATAGTTGAAGCACATAATTCCCAAATGGAGTATACAACATAATCATAAAACATTCATCCAAGCATACATGTGCATAATCATCAAAATAAAACAACACAATCCATCCTATCATGATCATAATATAATTATATCGCTAGGTGCATCCAAAACTAGTGTCATTACAAAATAATGATGCGATGAATAATCTTGAATCAATTTTATAGTTGTAAGCATACAAACAAAATCCAAAAATATAACTAAATATTACAAACATGAGAGACACTACACAACATAGTTAACCTCAACTTTTATAAAAACAAAATTAAATAACAATTGACTTGCTTTCTATTGATTAGTTGTTAAATAATGCAAGATTGTCACTCATTAATTTCAAGAGAGTAAGAGTTGGGACTAAAAGTGTTGAAAGAGTATCTATGAATTTTTATTTATATAGATATTATAGTCTGGTTGAAAGGCATCAATAAAACTCTTTAATGTCTATGATTTTCTATTTATATTGTCCTTGCAATCTTGATTATTATGATATTTGAATGCTTTATTACACATTCATCAAGTTGTCGCTAATTTCCTAGTATTTAATTTTAAATACTTATAATATGATACAATAATACACCAAGCACTAAATGTTTAAGATTAACACAATTTGATCACAATTCCAATATTTATGCAAAGGTTTATAGATTTATGTAATACTCCATAACTTCACTTAATATTTTGTATCATTAGAAAATGTTTCATAAATTTATGCAAAGAACCAATGAAATAAACAAGGATTTTTACCTTAACATAAGCCTCCATAGTTTTATGGAATGTGCCACAACTTTTATCAATACCTCATAGGCTTAAGAAAGGCTTTGTTTCTTTATATATTGGTATAAAACTTCACTTAAAGTTCCTTATCTTTACACAATATCCATATACTTACGTAAATACCCAAAGAGCTGTTCAATGCTTTGTATATTTATGTAAGGCCCTTTTTAGATTTATGTAAGACTTAGAAGTTTTATGCAATGGCTTATAGATTTACATAATGCTTCATAGGTTTACACAATGCTCCATGGAGTTGTGTAAGGTTTTGTTTCTTTATACATTGGTCCTTAACTTCACTCAAATTTTTGTATCCAAAGATTTATGTGATGCTCCATAGATTTACATTTTATGCAATTCCCCACATATGTACATAATGTTCCATATCCTTTTATGATGCTCCATAGACTTACACAAGGTTCTATATATTTTCACAAGCTTTCGTAGCTCTCCATAATCCTTCATATATTAATATAATGCTTGATATTTTTATACAAAGCTCATTGTGATATTGATCAGTAATTCACGACCTTAATAATGATTGCTAGGAAAATTTGACACAATCATTTAACCCTTAACTATATCATTATGGAAAATTTAAGTTCTAAATCACCACCTCAACTTTAACTTCAACGAAATTTTAGCTTATATTTATCCATGTCAATTATAACTTGATGGAAAATTTAGCTTTTAAAAATGGAGAATTTTAGTTTATGAATCACCCACACACACATAATTGAGGTTTGTCTTAATGGTATTTGTTATCCACTCACTTCATTGTAATCATTTGGTGACTTTGTAGTCACATCGGTATGTGTAATTATGTTCTTGAAAGGAAAGGCAATAGGCCTTTCATTTATCTAATGTTTAAAGTTTTCAATACACGAATACATCAATTAATGGTGCTTGGATAAGATTTGCAAGGACAAACTTGACCTAGGTTACTTTTGTAGTTGTAGATCTAAACTTTGAACTTTTAAAATTTAAAATTTAAATTTATGACCTATTGACCTTTTAACAAGCCATTATGAGTTGACTTAACACATGCTTGTGTTGATTTATGTGCAATGTTGTATTTAAAGACATTATTTCATTTTGGAATCATTTAGGAATTTTTTATTACATGAAAAATTATCTAGGTCAAGGCTCTAAAAGATGAACCAATTCTAGATTGTCTACTTATGACATCATCTTGGGCACATTGCATGATTTCCCTTTGTCCTTGATCATTTTTTAAACTAGTTTAATTAGGCATTCTAGGGGTATGATTGAGTAGAACACAACCATCACAATTCAAAATATTCCACAAAGATGTTTGTAAACACCTCTAGTCCTCACTCAAATTTATACATCAAAATATTAAGGAGAGAAAATTTCAAGTATATGAATTTTGTAAGTTTAATCCTATAGGTAGAAGTTTAGGTCTACATGATAGATCATTTTAAAATGAAGAGAAATAGGGTTTTCCTAATATGGAAAGGTAAGTCCAAATATGGGAAATAGACCCTATCTTCCTCAATTTGTTAGGAAATGAGATCCCCAAAAAATGAATTGATTATCAACCCTTAGGTGAATTAACCCAAAGTGAGAATCTTCAAATTTCCTTATGACTAGAGGATGGGGGTCAAGGTCAAACAACACTTTGGGGAGAAAAAATAAAAATAGAAATCAACACCAAAATACAATCCAACACTTGAAATAACAATATTAAACTCAATATTTGTAGAACCAAAAAATAAAATGCAGATCTAAGAAGGGCAAAGACTTGTCTACCAATCACCAAAAGTGCTTTTCAAAAGCTGATTTGAGACTCATTCGCCCATTAGTGAATGGGTCCAAGTACAAGGGTTGCAACAATCTTTCAGGAGCCTCTGGTGTAGATCTAAAGCTTTGGATTTGTCCAGATTTCAGTGTCAAAAAGTCAAAAATCTGATCTGTAGGTGAGATTCCATGATTTGACAAATTTGACAACTTTGTAGATATTGCACTTCAAAAGGTCTTCAAGTCTTCTTCAACCTAAATCTGCCAATCACACCCATAAGAGAGAAAAATGTTTATTTTGGGGTGAATAGGGGTTTTCCTTGGTCAAACCCCATTTTGGTAATCAAACCTTGAATTGAAATAATGCATGAAAAAGGGAATGAAGAATGAAAAAAGCTATGTTACCACTCAACAAACCCTTGAATGAAACCTTGATAATGGAGATCTTGGGAAGACCTACAACTTGCATAAAATGGTTGAATTGGATGTGGATCTTGACACTTGAATCTTGATTGAAATGATACTTTGAATGCTTGACTTGATCATGAAACCTACATCACAATGTTAGCTCCAAAGACATGCATGATGCAAGAAGACTTTGGCATGATGAATAGATATTTAATGTTGCAATAAAAATTTGATATATCTACTCTTGAATGCCTTTGATTTCTCTTGATATGCTCTTGTAAATCTCTTAAAATTGCTCATGAAAGTCTAGGTGAAACATAGTGAAATAACCTTGTATTTATAGGTATGTATCCTTAATTTCCTAAAATTCAAATATCACAAGCCAACATTGAATTATGGATTTGAAATCATTAAAATACTGCCCAAAACATAATTTAAATTTAGGTCCAAAGGTTTAGGGAGAATGGGTCCCATGTCCATAAACCTGGAACACACATTGCTCAATGTAAAGTGTTATGTTTAGGCATTAATTATTGTTGGGTTTCCTCTTCGGAAAATGTAATTTAATAGGCTTGGAAATGAATTAAAGGGATAATTAAGGAATAATTAAGCTCAATTAATTAAAGGGCCCAAATAAGTGTGTAAATGTAAAGAGGTACATTTAACAACACTAAATTAAGGCATTATTATGTACAATTTAATAAAGAGGGCCCAAACAAGTGAGAAAATGTAAAAGGGTTACATTTTTCTACACTACATTTAGCCCCCACTTCAGTGAGAGGATGACCTTGTGTCAAACTCACACTAAAGTAGACAATTAAGAGAGGTATAATTGTACAATCGTTGGAAGGATAAGACAATAAAGATCAAGGAGGAGGATCAAGCCCCCAAGATCTAAGATCTCATGGAAAAATCAATAAAGACACAAGGAGACACTTCCTATGTTAAACATATATATGTATGTAGCAATGACAAGATACTCAATTATACAATTTCAAAGACTCAAAGAAAGAGAAAAAGGAAAAGGAAAAGGAAAAGGAAAAGGAAAAGGAAAAGGAAAAGATCAAGCCTCGATTGTCCAATGCGATGTGGAACATGTCTCAGTTGTTTGTCCAAAAAATTTTACAAGTGGAACTCATTGTCCACTATGCAAACAACAACACACTCACACAAGCTAGTGAAATCTTTTTTCCACTAGGTGATCCCCCAACAGTGGGAAATGAGAAAATCTTACTAGGCTCTCATACCATACCAAATTTATACCTCTGATAGCTTTAATAAGGCATCACACAATACAAACTTTGAGCTTCATAAGGCTTAGCAAGTTGTGTTATGCTAAACACTTATGAACAAACAAGGCACCATAGACAAGTAAAGTGTGTTATGCTTGGTGGCCATGAAAAGGGGTTGAAACTTCAAACTTCTCAAGGTTTAGCAAGCTACATTATGCTAAACACTTATGGAAAAAAATGCAAATAGTATAAGACATATTCAAAGGGGTTTTGCTTAGATCATGTAAGGTCCCCTCTTAGGGAACATCATGCCTAATGTCTCCAAGAGAGGACAAGTCTAGGATAAAAGATTCACAACTTAGGGAATGCAACACATAGCATCACCACTAAGAGGAAAGTTGTATGCCAAGAAAGGTCACACTCTTGGAGCACATCAAACAAAATGACACCACCAAGAAGAATACACATCACAAGAAGTAAGAAGACCGCACAATGAAACATAAGAATGTAGTCCAAGATCTCCAAAATGATAATGCCAATGTATGCCCCCACTTTAAAGAAATTGCTAACACCATGTTGTGAGCAATTACTTTAAAGTAGAAAATGATAAATTATAACAATAAAGAGGGCATGGGATCTTATTTGGAAAGCCCTATGCCAAGTCATATGTTTCCAAATGAAGCCACGTCATGAAAAAGATGTCCCAAAAATCACATAAGGGATCCTTAGATTCGGGGTCAGTGTATGTCTTTGCTACAATGATATTATAGAGCTTGAAAATGTCATCATTCCCCAAATAACTCATGGAACAGGAAGAATGACACGTAGAGAGAAAAAAACAAAGAAAAAACCTTTCAGGTCAACATGGAAGAGATCTAAATGTCTTAATGCCTTGCGTCATCCCCAAAAGGAAAACACGAGACAAAAGAAAAGACAAAGGTTTATAACATATAAAAGAATGAAGGTAAAAATAGAGGAATGCACATGAAGATACATAAAATAGTATGACGGATCATATTATGCACATGCAATCACAAAAAGAACATGAAAAAGAAAAAAAAGACAAGACTAGTAAGGTACGTGCAAGTCAACATCTAGCACGTCATCCACATCCCAATCTTGTTCATCATATGCGAAAATTGGACAACTAGCCAAATGGAAAACATCAAGTGCCAAACTAGGACAAGCACCAAGTTCAACACGTGGTAGAACACTCTTTTTAGGAGGATCGTCACGATTGTTATCATTTAAGCTCATGGAAGAGAAAAAAAATAAATTTAACTCTTTATGCACTTCCTCATCAATTTTTTTAGTTTCATTATCATCATCCAAGTTTATCACAACAAAAGGTCTAATGATAATATCCATGGAAGGTTCTTGTGCTTGTTGTGGTTTTGGATTTTCTTGTTTCTATGAAGGAGGAGAATCATCATACATTACTTGAGGTAAGTTTGGATTTTTATTTTCTATGTTGTTATTTTCTTCTTTTGCTCATAACAAACGAGCAATAGCACAACGTCTACGCCTACACTCTCTAGCATTTTGATTCCTTTTTGTTCAATTTTTAAGTTGAGATTGTCTAGGAGCAGGTTTATCAACCATAGGTTTCTTTTCTTCCCGTAATGGAGGAATGAAAGGAACCATGGGAGATTGATGCAAGGAAAGGTGATATTAAACCCAACCAAGCAAATTCTAACTTTTCTTGGAGGTTACCAACCCAATCTTGCGTGTCTTCCTTCAATAACCCACCTACTTGCTTATAGGTCAAGGGACACACTTATTCAACTATATCTCTCATAGAAGACCTTTTAGGGACTTGTCTCCAACAGTTTCAAACACCCAATTTGTTGCAATTCAACATATCAAACCCTTACCTAGGGTTGTTTTGAACCATCATACCAAATTTTTTCCGTCAACGCTATTTTTAGGCCTAATTAGGCCTCTTTTCCAAAGGAGGTCTTTGATTTTATACACAAAAAACCTAAAAATATTCACAGACACCTTCAACTAGTCACCAAACCACCAATTTCATCATTGGTTTCCACAGATTGCATCAATCTTTTTTTGTCCTACTCCAAAACTAGAAATTTTATGTTTGACACTCAAAGTTATCAAGCTATGGCACGTGCTAATTCACCTTCAAAAAAATCACCCTGCCCTACAACCCTAATAATATTAAAACACACTCCTAATAAGCCCATTCCACCAATTTATAGATCAATCCTACGATGGAATGGCCTAGAATTCCATTTTTTTCAACAAACCCTAGGAAACCCTAAGTAAACAAACAACTTTTAGAAAACTTGATTAATATCCTACAATTCTTGATGAAACTCTCTCCAAAAGGAATCAAATGAAATCTAATTCTCAACTACAACTTTCCACATAGGTTTCACTTAATTATCTGATCATACGGAGCTGTACAGAGATGGTATTTATAGGAAAACACAGAAAAATATCTTAAACAGAGCAATATTGTATTGAAACTTCAAATCTTTCACAAGCCAAACTGCCTCGATGATTTGAGAGGCCATTTAAACATATTTTTGACACCAACCCAACGGTCTAAAATAGAATTATGAAAATATGACCGTTCATGTTCTAACTACCAACTAAATTAACAAAATGCAATATTATTAACAACCTTTGACATCACACACCTAGGACCTCCTAATGACACCATTTACGTCATATTTTGGTCACATTGACCTTATTACATCAAGAAGTGACTTCATCCTAACCTAGACTCCAAGAAAATGCAATACAAACCAAAAATGCATAGGTGCTCCTACACCATTCAACTTGGGAGGAAAAATTTCATCCTCTTGATGAAATGAGGTCTTTGACAGATGAACCATGCTGCTTAATATCTTCTTCAATCATCCACTGGGAATCTTCAATAGGTATATCTTTTCATTTGACTAAATATTCATTATACACATTCTTTCTTGTTCTTTTGACCTCCCTTGTATCAACAATGCTTTCAAGTTTCATTGGTTGGCTAGGAGGTAAATCTCTGACCCATTCATCATCAGTAGCATCTACAGTACCTGCAACATCACCTACATTCACAACACCCTTAAAAGGATACAAATCAGCAACATTGAAAATAGGAGATATGGCAACTCCTAGAGGAAACTCAATTTCATAGGCATTCTAACCAAATTTATGCACTATCCTGCAAGGGCCTATCTTTTTCATCATCAAGTGTATTTTCCCTTTGGAAGTCTTTCTTTCCTAAAGTGAGCAAGCACCAAAGTCTACAACTTTGTATTGAACATCTTTCCTTCTCAAATTTTCCTTCTCCTTGTATCTCTCCACACTCTTCTTCAAGTTTTCCCTTGCCTGATCATGAATGTCTTTCACGGAAATTGCATTGTCTTCTCATGTTGCACTCCTTTTCTCCATGTCCCTCAGGTCTCTAAGCTCATAAATCCCTCTAGGATTCATCCCATAGACCACTTCAAAAGGGATCTTCCCTATACTTTTGTTTATGGAGTCATTATAAGCATACTCTTCTTGAGGAAGAACAACATCCCATGATTCACCATGCTTGTTGGTCAGCCACCTTAACAAATTACCAAGAGAACTATTAACAAATTCAGTTTGGCCATCCGTCTGTGGATGGTATGTTGAACTGAATTGCAACTTAGTACCCAACTTTTTCCACAAATTCCTCCAAAAATGACCTATAAACTTTGAATCTCTATCAAACACAATGCTTAAGGGAAGTCCGTGTATCCTAACAATTTAATTGAAAAACAAATGAGCAATACGAGTTGCATCATTAGTGCTTCTACATGCAATAAAATGTGCCATCTTACTAAATCTATCTACAACCACAAAGACACTATCATTCCCCTTTTGTGTTTTTGGCAGTCCTAAAACAAATTCCATAATTATAGATTCCCATGGATGGTTAGGGACTAGTAAAGGTTGATACAAACTAGCATTTGAACTTGTTCCTTTTTCCCTTTGACAAATTCCACTTCCTTCAACAAACCTTATTACATCAACATCCATCCTAGGCCAATAGTAAAACCTCTTGACCTACTCCAAAGTTTTGTCAATCCCAAAATGACCACTCAAGCTCCCACTATGCTTTTCCCTTACCAAATTTTCTCTCATGGAGCACTTAGGCACACACAATTGATCCCCCTTGAACAAAAAACTATTTTACAATACATAATCAGCATATTCGTTGTGAAAATTGCTTTGAAACTGATTGCAAACATAATAAGCTTCCTTAAAGTCATCATCATGTTCATACATACCTTTGAGTGAGTCTATACAAATGCTTTGAAGTTGCACCTCCTGCACTAACATAGTTCTTCTACTAAAGGCATCAACAACCTTGTTTTCTTGTCCATTCTCATGATTAATAGATAAGGTATAGGCCTGCAAGTACTCCATCCATTTCATATGCCTATGACTTAACTTGTCTTGGCTATTCAAGTAACTCAATGCATGGTTATATGTGAATACTACAAACTCCTTTGGCAAGAGATAATGTCTCCACTTCTTGAGAGATTGAACCATAGCATAAAGTTCAAGGTCATAAGATGAGTACCTTTTCTTGGCATCATGGTGCAGGAGCACCTTGCTCACTAGTTGCCTCTAATTGGAAAAATTGTAAAAATTGAACTTTCAAGTGTCAAAGCATGTAAATCTTTTTAAAAATTCATGAAGTGATCATAAATAAAGTATTTGAGGTCACAAATAAGTCACTAGGTGGGAAAAGGATAGAAAAAGCAAAAATTTCAAAAAATGTTAAAAGTTGCCAATTTGTAAATTGCAAAAAGATGCAAAAAAAAATAGAAGTTGAAGAGTCCTTTTGGGAAATTTGAAGGGATAGGTCGATGGAGAAGATGTAAATTCAATTATTGAATGGGAAACAACTATAAAAATCATGTAAAGGGAGAGCAAAAGCAGATCTTTGTATTCTTGAAGAGTTCATATCAATAAAAGTACCATGTTTATCAAATTTTAGTGTTTATTTCCATTGTTTCTCTAGTCACAAAGATTGTACAGTAGTTTGGTGTCTTGAATCTCATTGTTTTAAGTTTCATAAGGAATTAGTTTTCATTTCCATCCATTTTGTGAGAAATCTATTAAGTATATTTCTTGTTTAAGTAGAGTTTCTTGAACTCGGTCTGCAACCTTAAATAAGGTTTTGAGAGTCTAAACAGATCTTAAATGACTAATCCACCAATTAGGGCTTTTTAGTTCAGTGGAGTAGGTTTGTATAGGATTCTTTAGGTTGTTTTTGTGTTGATTTGTGTAGGGGAAGGCGAGATTACAATGTGAAAGTTCTTGTCCTGACAGAAAAACAATGATTTCCTTGTAAAAATGAATGGCTCCAAGATGCTAAATGATGTAAAGGCATGCAAGAAGGGTGTGAGAAGGTTTATATAGTTTCTGAAGGTATATTTTAACATGTTTGAATAGTTTGCAGATGGGTTTAAGGTTTGCAGCATGTATTTCCAATAAACCCTCATTCTTTGGTGTTACAAAAAGCCTAAAATCAAGGGTTTTATATAACAACGATTATTTGTGCCTTTCTACTTATAAGAGTTTATGAATCTTTTGTTTTAAAGGAATTTTTTCATTTATTTTAGGTTTTTGAGTAAGTTAGAGAGTACTTGCTTTGAAAATTAGGCCTATTTGAGGCTCATTTGCTGCAAAACAACCAATTTTTCTGATATATTTTTTAAAACAAGTATACTTGTTGTTAAATTATGTTTAATAAGACTTAAATGGGTTCCTAAAAATGTATTTATTTTTTGGAGATTCAATGTGGTTTGCAAGATACACCCGATTTAGTGTTTTGGCACTTACAAGCAAGTTTGGTCTTTGAGTGCAAGAATTTGAGAATATGATAAAATAGAGTTATAAGGAAATGTATGTGGTTTTTTTCTGTCAAAATGATGATGGTTAAAGGTGTTTCAAGGTCTGATAAGAGTTAGAAGTAATATTGAGTGAATGGTTGCCTTTTTGCCTCATTGAAACAAGTTGAAATGAAGGGTAATTTGGTGAACAGTGAATGACTTGGTTGGTTCAGTGTTTTTTCAATGATGTTATTTTTTGGGTTCAGTCAATTTGAGGATGGTTAAGGTATATTTGAGTCTGATAAAGGTCTATAATATTGATGAAATGATTTGGATTATTGGTAGCCTTATAATTTCAAGTGAAATTGATGGATTTTGGTGAATGGAAAAGTGAATTTTGATGAATTTGCAAAGTGATCTTCTCAATTTAAGTTTGGGACAGAATTTCCATAGATGTATGGTGTTTTGGTAGATTCCCTTACATCACATCATTTATTTTTTCACTGAAAAGGCCACTGGTTTTCCATCTTGGCTCAAAACTACACCTATGGCAGACCCGCTTGCATCACATTCCACTATGAATACTTTGTCAAAATCAGCAAGTGTGAGAATTGGCATTTGTGCCACTCTTGACTTTAGGTATTCAAAGCTCCTATTTTCATCTGCAATCCAACAAAACTTATTCTTTTTCACCCCCTTTATGGTATGAATCATTGGTGCACATATGTGACTAAAGTTCTTGATGAACTTTCTATAGAAGCTAGCTAGCTCATGAAAACTCCTGACTTCTCCAACTGAGATAGGTGTAGGCCAATTAAGTATGGCTTCAAATTTTGTAGGATCCATCCTCAAATTTCCTTCTGATTTCACAAAGCCAAGGTAGACAAGTTTCCTTTTCAAAAACTCACACTTTTTGAGATTGATCAATAACTTCTCCTCATTAAGCTTGTTCAAGACTTTTTCAAGGTGATCCAAGTGATCTTCTTCTTTTTTTCTATACACAAGGATGTCATCTAGATATACTACCACAAATCTACTTGTGAATCTCTTCAACACCTCATTCATAAGTCTCATGAATGTACTAGGAGCATTTGACAGTCCAAATGGCATCACTAGCCATTCATACAAGACCTCATTAGTTTTAAAAGTTGTCTTCCACTCATCACCATCCCTAATTCTTATCTAATGATATCCACTTTTTAAATATATTTTAGAAAAGTATCTAGCACCAACTAAGCTATCCATCAAGTCTTCCATTCTAGGGATAGGAAATATGTACCTTATGGTGATTTTGTTTATTGCTCTTGAATCAGTGCATAACCTCCACTCTCCATCCTTCTTTGGAGCCAATACTATTGGTAAAACATAGGGACTTAGGCTTTCTCTGATCAGGCCTTTGTCTAGCAGCTCCTAAACTTGCTTTATGATCTCCTCATTCTATTGAGAGGTCATTTTGTATGCTGCCTTGTTTGGCAGACTTGCACCCGGTATCAAGTCAATATGGTGATTTACTTCTCTAATTGGTGGTAATGCATTAGGTAGCTCTTTTGTTGCTATATGCTCATACTTATCTAGAAAATTCTACACTTCACTGGGAATTTCTATCTGATCTGTTGCTACATCAGAAATGGGCTTTCCCACAATTACAAACCCAACTTCTTCCTTTTCCAATTCTTTCAAGAACACCTTTTCCTTCACAACCATCACACTAGGAACTTCATGGACTATATTTTCATCCTCTTTCAGAGGTTCCAAACTTATTGACTTACCATCCTTCTCAATTGTATATTCATTCTTGTAACCATCATGTTGAGCCTTCCAATCATATTGCTAAGGCCTACCAAGGAGTAGGTGGCACACATCATGGGCACAATGTCACAAAGTATTTTTTCTTTATAAGGTCCTCTAGAGAACTCCACCCATGTCTTCTCATTCACAAGCACCTATTTCCCCTTGTTAAGCCTTGAAATCTTGTATGGATTAGGGTGAGGTAACCTTTTCATCTTAAGTTTCTCTACCATTTCCAAAGACACAATGTTATCTGTTTAACCAAAGTCAATGATGACTTTATATACCTTTCCTTGGGTCTTGCATGTTGTTCTAAATATAGCTTTCCTTTGAGGGGATTCCTTTTTATTTGGTACCTTGATTAGTGTTCTTCTAATTATCAAAGCTTCTCCTATTTCTGGTTTAGCATGGAGAGATGATGATCCCACACTTTCTTCATCTTCTTCATGAACAAGTTGTGTTCTTCTCTCTCCACTTTGAAACTTGTACCTTGTTTGTCTGGGAAATTCCCAACAGGATGTCCATATTGATTGTAGTTATAACACCTTCCAGAGAAGGCATTAGAACCCCTTCCTTATCCACTAAATCTGTCCCTACCTCCTAGTCTTCTACCTCTTAAAGTTCCTCTTATTTCTCCACTAGATTCTTGTGTTGTGCTTTGTTCATTTGGTCCTCTTTGAGAACTTCTTCCACCAGGGTTGCCTCTTCCCCTAAAACTCTTTTCTCTGCCCTTAGATTGCTTTTCCAACCTCCTCTTTATTTTCTCTTCATCCTTTGTAGCCATTTGAAAGCACTCCTCTGCTATTTTAGGAGTGGTAAGGTTGATTTCATCTTGAATTGTAGACCTCAAGCCATTCAAGTATCTATCCACCTTTTCTTTCTCATTTTCTATATGACTTGACCTTATACTAAGTTTATGAAATTCTTCAGTATAGCTAGCCACGTCAAACTCCTTTTGTTTTAGATTTTGCAATTTTCTAAATACTTGTATTTCATAATCAGCAGGAAGGAATTGACCCTTTACCTTTGCCACCATCTTTTCCCAAGAATTGATCTTCGACTTTCCTTTCTTTGACCTCTCCTCCTGGATGTAATTCCACCATGTTAATGTTGGTCCCTTCAATTTTGTTTTTTTGCAAATTTGACCTTCTTGTCTTTTGGCATCTCTTTGTAATCAAAGTAATTATCTAGAGAATCAATCCACTCAATAACCTCTTCTCCATCAATCTTTCCACCATACATAGGTAGCTCCATCAATCTTTCCATCTTGAGCTTCATCTTTGGGATCACTCTCTTGTTCTATCCCCTTACCTCTTCTCTCTCTTGTCTCCAGTGCTTCCATTCTAGTCAACATGGCTTCTTGGATCTCTCTTAGGGTTCTAATCTTCCTAGCAACCATTGATCCACCTTTAGGAAGCATATTGAATGGTCTTCTCTCAATCTTCTTTCTTGAATTCTCAAATCACTTTCACCAATTGATCTTGATCCTAAGCTCTGATACCACCTGATGCAAGGCAAGGTGATATTAGACTCAACCAAGTAGATTCCAACTTTTCTTGGAGGTTACCAACCCAATCTTGTGTGTCTTCCTTCAATAACCCACCTACTTGCTTGTAGGTCAAGGGACACACTTATTCAAATATATCTCTCACAAAAGGCCTTTTAGGGACTTGTCTCCAACAGTTTTAGAAACCCAATTTGTTGCAATTCAACATATCAAACCCTTACCTAGGGTTGTTTTGAACCATCATACCAAATTTTGTCCTTCAACGCTATTTTTAGGCCTAATTAGGCCTCTTTTCCAAAGGAGGTCTTTGATTTTCTACACAAAAAACCTAAAAATATTCACAGACACCTTCAACTAGTCACCAAACAACCAATTTCATCATTGGTTTCCACATATTGCATCAATCTTTTTTTGTCCTACTCCAAAACTAGAAATTTCATGTTTGACACTCAAAGTTGTCAAGCTATGGCACGTGCTAATTCACCTTCAACAAAATCACCATGCCCTACAAACCTAATAATATTAAAACACACTCCTAATAAGCCCATTCCACCAATTTATAGATCTATCCTAAGATGGAATGGCCTAGAATTCCATTTTTTTCAACAAACCCTAGGAAACCCTAAGTAAACAAACAACTTTCAAAAAACTTGCTTAATCTCCTACAATTCTTGATGAAAATATCTCCAAAAGGAATCAAATGAAAGCTAATTCTCAACTACAACTTTTCATAAAGATTTCACTTCATTATTTGATTGTACGGAGCCGTGCAGAGATGGTATTTATAGGAAAACACAGAAAAATGCCTTAAACAGAGCAATATTGTATTGAAACTTCAAATCTTTCACAAGCCAAACTACCTCAATGATTTGAGAGTCTATTTAAACATTATTTTGACACCAACCCAATGGTCTACAATAGAATTATAAAAATATGACCGTTCATGTTCCAACTACCAACTAAATTAACAAAATGCATTAAGCAACTTTTGCAAAAATGCAACATTATGAACAACCTTTGACATCACACACCTAGGACCTCCTAATGACACCATTTACATCATATTTTAGTCACATTGACCTTATTAAATCAAGAAGTGACTTCATCCTAACCTAGACTCTAAGAAAATGCAAGACAAATGAAAAATGCATAGGTACTCCTACACCAGATGTTGTTCAACCACTTTCTCTTTAGCTTTGTAAACTTGTTTGATTTTAGGAGGCACAATGAGACTTATTTGGTTATCTCATGGTCTCTTATAGGAAATAGGTGGCAGATTTTGTATGTTTTGGTCTTGATTACATGGAAGGGTTTTTGGTTCAATTATGGTTTCATCAAGGATAGGAGGCTCAATCGTGGGTTGAGGCATATTAGCAAGGGATAACTCTGTTATCCATTTTGCCTTAAAAATTTGATAGGATTTGAAAACAAAGTACTCATGGAGCCTAATAGGTTCTATAGGTTCAGGCCAAAAGAAATCCAATGAGAAATTCCCATGGGAAGACACAAGATTAAATCCACTATGATGCATAGTAAAGATCTCATTGCCAAATGGAAAATTTAAGCATTTATGCACAACCGACGAGATGAAATTCATGGAGTGAAGCCATGGGTAGCCTAACTTCACATGAAATTGGTCTAACAATGGGACAATGGAAAATGAGACACATAATGTTTTTGATCCAACTTTCAAAGGAAGATTTATAAAACCTATTGTAGGGAAAGCAAAACCATTATGCGTTTTGATCCATCCTTTCAGTTTTCCATAAGTATCTTGATAAAGTGTAACATTCCAACCCTTCAATGCTGTAAAAATTTCTAAATTTACACCTTGCAAGTAAATATATTAGGTAACAAGTCATTGCAATAAATAAAAAAAATCTTTTATTGAGAATATACGAGCAAGATGTTATATCATATTACAATAAAGATTCCATTTCATTACAATAACTTCACAAGTTACCATAATATAATAATACATGCATTTACATACATAGCTCCAATAATATTTAGAACAAATAGTTGTAATATGGTACAGGATCCTTCCTTTCAAATCTTGGTTCTTTTGTCACCTACTGTGGAGGAGAAGCATCACTATAGCGCTTTTTTGCCAACCACGAACACATAATGCAATTCCCCGCACATATATCATTTGATAGATGGCCCTTCCCTTCAATGAAGAGATTGGTAGATTAACCAATAATGACCACCAACTGAGCATAGTGTTGTGTCCTACATAGCTAGAACTTGTACTCCCACAATCTTTGTCTAGCATGTAATACTAGATCATGGTGAACTGACAATGTAGTCTTTGTAGTCACACAATCTAGAGTGGAGTCTCAGACATTCACACTACTTTGGCTAAAGAGTTCTCATTCAGTACTTCAAATGAATTCATCTATCACATACACTACTCAAGGTCGATTTGACTTAAGGCTACCTTAAGTTATGCATAGGTATTTCCTTTAATGGATAGTCCATCATCCCAAAGATAACCTATCACCATATCAATCTACTTGGAATAAGCCTACTTAATTGGTAAGTACACAAGCTAGGCATTTCCTTCAATGGATATTCCTTCATCCCAAATAACCTATATACTTGGAGTAACCCTACTTACATGTAAGTACTTAAACTCCCTCCCATACTGGATTATCTATTCTAGGAGTAAACACAAGCTTTCCTAGTTAAATCAATAACTTAGCTAAATATTCCATATGTGATTTTCATGTTCAATCACACCTATAATATAATACTTATGATAAACATCCATCTCCTACTATGGATTATTTAAAAACACATTATGAAAATATCATAATAGCTTCTATTTCCTTTTCAAGACACTCTATTATCTTAAATGCACATACTGGATAAGACATTTCAACCATGAATGCAAGACACATCATTCAAAAGTAAAATAACAAAGAAGAAGAGATCCCCATGCCTGTTATCGCTTATCCAATTAGAAGACAACAATTCAGCCCTCTCCAATAGCAAATAGATTTAAAATCAACTTCTCAAGAATGTCACAAATAACTCTATCTCACAAGTTGATAGCTTACTTCTCTCAAACATCAATGTTTCCTCTTAACAAAATAGTACCCTCACTCTTTCTCACTCACAATTTATAATAGGAATGGTTGGGAATAACACAAAATTATGGGATTGCACAAGATCTGTAATCTCTTGGAAAAGAATGTGTCCCTTCCAAATGAAATGGCTCAACTATTTATAAAGCAATTTGGTCACCTCAAAGCCTACAGTTTAAGCATGTTAATGGACAACAAGCTCCATGCAAAGCAACACATGAAACATATCATAAAGGTGGTGACTTCATAAACTAATACGAGCAGCATAATTACCTACAGGTCAACTTGTTTAGTGATAGCAATCCAAAGACTAATTCAATCTACATATGCTTAATTTGAATTGTCACAATGAAAATACATCTACAACAACTTAGATTCAAAGGTGGAACCATTTCCATTATCTCACCCTCATATTTGGCATGATTTAATTGCCAAAAGAATCAATCAACTTCCATTTTATAACAAGTATCCATCGAACTTCTTAGAGGATGAATTGACTTGAATAGATAAATCCGTTTGACAAATTCAAGGTTGGTCTTACTAATGGCATCGACCAAGTCAAGCTTAACATAGACAATAATACAATGTCATAAATTGCGTGTCTTTCTGAATGATAATCGGTTTTCTCATATAGTTATAAGCTATTTAATCGACTTCATTAAACATAGTCAATAATGACTATTATCGACCTCCATTATCATAATCTCTATCGACTATAGCAGCTTTTATAAATTGGCTTCAATTGAATAAGAGATAGTCGAATTCTAATAACATATATATTATGTTAAATATATATTATTACATGGCTCTAGGAAAATTCACCGCCAGCAATTCACTGAGGGAAAATTCACCGTCAACAATTCACCGCGAGAAAATTCACCACCACCAACAATTCACTGCCATGGAAAATTAATCGCCAAAAATTCATGCAATTAATTTTTCGTGCGGTGAATTGTCATGATGGTGAATTTTCCCACGGTGAATTTTTCTTCAGTGAATTATTGGTGGTGAATTTGTTGGATGCCATTATTATATATATATATATAACCATTAATATATATGTATAAGAGTATAGGAAAGATAGTATATAATAAACACATTATATTGAATGTATGCATATATATATGCCTCTATGTACACGTATGTGTAGGTATATCTATATTGATGCATCTGTATGAGTGTTTCCATTCGCCAACGTACACATGTATCGATATACATAAACATATGGATATGTGTATATACTATACATATATATATGTTTACATTTGATTCACATATAGCCACTCACGATTACCATCATATTGATAAGTGTTTACGTGTGGTACATCTATACATGTGCATATACATGTTGTTAGATCCCATTGACATGCATGTACATATATATACACATACTTCCACGTACATCCCACTTGTCAATATAATTTTAATAGTACAAGAAAGATCTCAAAAGCTCAAATAGATAAACATCACCCAATAATACACTCAACAATAAAAAAATACTCCCAAATGCAGACATTTCAAACTAGGGATGACTTACCAACTTCCCACTTCTATGTCTAGACTCAACAAAACTACTGTGGTGTGTGTGTATCCTCATATAGTTTACATTAGCAGCTATTTGAGCAAGATCTTCTCCTAAGTGATACTTCCCCTCCGCCTGGAGGAATGGAACATATACCTGCATCCACTAGCACATGCACATGACAGTCAATTGTTCACAACATATGCAATATACATAAACATCTCCAAAGTTAGAATAATAATTCAATAACCATCTATTCACATATATGTAGTATTTCCCCATGAAATAACATCAACTAAGATAACATCAATGAGATAACATTCACATTGATAACATGGTACAAGCACAATTCATCTCCAGAATTCACATTTTACCCTACATAGTAATAGTAAATAGTAATTACATAATTGGGGTGTAACATACTTCCCCCCTTGTGAATCATCATCCCCGATGATCTATAACACTTTAAAATACATATAAATTCAAATAAATTTTTACTTACCATTCTCAAAATACATTAAATTTATAAACATTCATCCTATGTAGCATCACTCCTTGCAACCTTCTCCTTCCTGGACCTTGCTTCGAGTGCCCTCACTATTGCATAGGGAAATCTCGTATGCCTCACTCATACTTACTTTCCCAAAGATCTTTATTACATTATCATATATACACATCCTAGTTACAATAGTAGCTATACATGACACCTAAAACATAGTGATCAGAAATCATTGGCCCATGAGTTTATCCTTAGTATAATCCAAATAGAAAAGGAATAGTGATGTCTTGTGTATTACACCATGGGTCCTATCCTTCCCCTTTGGTACTTACACTTTTAGACAACTCATAAATTGAGTCCTTCCATCACTTACACATCCATTTTCCTTACCATAAGATACTATTCTTGACTACTTGTCCATCTTGAGCATAGCATTGCTCTTGGACACCTATCAAATTTTGGCATTGCTTCATACTTAAGCTTTGTATCGACAAAGTTTCATCGATCTCTTTGATCTATAACTCCTTTTTGACATTCTATCAAGTCTATGGTTTACCCTATTTCTAAGCCTATTTCAATTTAATAGAGTTTCCAACCTTTCCTTCCATATATGGTCCAACCTCAATGTTTAGAAGTTTATAAATCATTCAAGATTTAGTCTACCATTTTTTCCTATTTGGGTTATAATAATATACTGCACATTTGTTCAACTGAATGTCTCATAGTATGATCATGGTTTCCACAACCCTATCATTATTTGATCATCCATAACTGAGATAACCTTCTCAAAATACTAAGCAACTACTTCCCACAATATATTATTTAGGACCAAAATCCTTTAAGTCAAGTTTCCAAATAGCGTTTGTTACTTTGGTGAATCTATCCACAAGAACATTATGTTTGTTTTACCAACATAGACAGATTGATATGTCTTGTGTTCTTCCACTTTCCCTCTGGAATCTCTAGAGAGTATACACGTCGTACTGATGATGACATTCGATCTTCATTTCCTAGCATACTAGACATTATCTTGCCACATTATGTGCAGCCTCTTACTCTATCTTTTCCCAGTTTATAGTGGATCCTCATCTGAAAATTCACTTCGTTGTTCCAATGTCCTAACTCTGACATTAATTTCCTTGTTTCATCCTGAATCTTCCAAATTTTTTGGTACATTGGTTCTTTTATATCCAATAATAGTATATTCTTTGACTAAGTGAAAACCTATTTTGTGGTCTCATTCCACATTTATTTCCCAAGTAATAATGGTTAGGACTTTTGTGTAGATAAATCTCCTTTATTTTACGACATCCACAACTTGGATTTCTTCTATCCTTGGATTATTTTCAAAGATGTAATCCATCTTTTAACTCAATCTAATTTTCTTGATAAGAATTGGTATTAATTTCAAGTATTAATCCTCATTCAATCATGTTGGTCCCTAGAAGTTATAAAATTTAATTGCATACCTAATTACCAAGAATAAACGTTCCTTGCTATCTCCTTTGATTCACTTAATCCCATAGGTGAGTCCCAGCTTTGCTATATCCTATTTGAGCACAAGTAACAACCCTAGTGTTCTACTCAGTAAAATTTCCAATATTTCACGCTAAGTGAAAATTTCTATGATGTCACAACATAACAATAGATGCTTCCCCTTGAGAGTGTATCCCTTTTAATAAAAGAGCCAATCAAAGTAGAGTCTTGTCAACAATATGACTCCCTTTCAAGAGTGTAAAGTAATTAACCAAGTGGCTACTTTAACTCACTAGGTATCCCACCTATGTTTCCATTAATATAGAATTTCATAAGCTCAAGTGATTTACACATTCACTTTGGCGAATCTCCATCTCAATATTTCCTTCCAATTCTTAGGATAGAGTCCTCAATCAATGACTAGTCTGATGTTATAGGTTACTCTACCCTTATATGTTCCAATCAAGACCAAATGTACAAATTAACCAAGTAAGTTATTCCCAACTTAAAAATGTTAATGAGTAGTACATATTCCAACTCAATAGGTAAAAATTAACCTAAGGTTTTTCTCTTTAATCAAATGAACTTCTTGTCCCAATTAGGTTATTCTTAAACCTAGGGTTTCATTCAAGAGTAAGGTAGTGATCAATCAAGTGTAAAGTATGATCAAATAATCATTCCCATAAATATATTTTTGATGCGGTTCACATAACGTCACATCCTACCTTATCTTTTATACCATCTCTATGGCTTTATAACTAAACCTTATCATCCATAGGTCTCTTAGCACAGTAAGCTAGAGTGTCAAGTCACTTCACGACATGGATATATTTCATAATATGTAGTATTACTACCTATGTATAGAAATAACATTATTATCTAAATTCCCCATATAAGGTATATAGGAGTGTAGAGACACTTTCATCCAATCATGAGTAATATAGATCTTCCCTCGCCAGTTCCATAGGCAATGATCTTCCCTATCATGATCAAATTGTCTGCCTATCCTTTTCTAAGACATTGATGTTAATATCATTTGATCTTCCAATCAAATAAATATAAGGTATGAGATGATAATAGGTCATAATCATTGACCTTTCCATTTATCTTTCTCCAAAAATCCCAATACCTTTTCCTTTCTCATTAGTCACAAAATGTATGACTTAATTGACATCATGACTTTCAAAGAAGTCGTTAGTTCTTCCAAATTGAAAACATATCTACATTTTTTGTTGGGTGGGGTACTTAACCCGACTCAATCCACTCTCTTCCTTCCCCCCTTAGTGTTTTCACAACATTCAATCATCTGAAAGTTGAATTCCTAGAAAACGGGTAAACCCACAAAAGTGATTTACAATTTGAGTGAGGAAGGAAAAGTTGCAAAAAATGACCCCATGCAAAAAAGATTGGTTTTTGGGGTTTGAATGAACCCTTTGGTTCGAGCAAACCAAAAGAGGGTTCGAATGAACCCTAGTTCAAGTGAACCAATTAAATGCAAGGTCCCACCATTCCTGCCAAAAAACACAAAGAAAACATTTTTTGAAAGGGGGTTTGAATGAACCCCAGTTCGTCTGAACCCCCCTTTTCCCACCTTCTTACCCTCTTGCACCAAAAAAATAGAGAATTTTTCACTTTGAAGCTTGGGTTGAGGATGAAAATGGAGGAGACTTCACAGACCCAACTAGATGATGGTAGTCCTCGGTGTTGGCCTCCTACAATGATCTAATAACTAAGCCCTTGCAGTTGTGATTCAAAGATTGGACATCTAATTTGAATAGCTATCTCAATCATCATGAAGGTGCATTTAAATTGTCAACCTAGGGATGTGAACTTGAAATGGGTTAGCACAGTATGTACACTAAAGATCCAAAGTAGCCACATTCATTCTACAACTAAGAAAGACACAATAATGAAAGCAAATTGCTTGGAAAGAAATAACATAAGTGTTGAGCATCAACCAACAACTATACTAAGCCGAAATGCATGTCAGAAATGAAAATCTAAGCAAACAAACAGGAAACTACTCTGTCTACCTTGGCTGTAGGAACAGTCACAGAATAGAATTCTAGTGGCTACAAGAATAGATCGTGCCAAGTTCTTAACTAATTACTAAGCAGAAAGTAACAACTAAGCTAAAGGATGGAATGCTCACCAAGTGGTCCCCCTTGGATGAGTATTCCTTAAGACAAATGTAAACTCAGATGCACGAACTTATAACTTCATTTTATTCATTGGAAAATACAAGTACAATAGAGCAGCATAACTATATTACTGAAAAACTAAGAATGCGAGTACATCCTTAGATTAAGCAACCTCCTTTGATGGAGCATCTGAGTCTTATTTATAGGAAGAAAGGCTACTAACTAATAACCTAGCAAGGCAGTCAACTCCAACAGATTAGGAGGACACCACTGTAGGGAAAACATAGAAAGTGGAGAGGCGGTTACGCATGCGCAGAATCTAGTCAAGCATGTTTTCCTTAACGCAGATTTAGCACAACAATAGCACCTATATTCCCTCAATAGAAAATTAAGACCATTTACAGGCGGATACAATTTTTATTTGAATGATGAATCTCTCGCCGTCGAGAGTCTCCCCTCCATTGACCTTCGAATGATCACCTTGTTGACCGTTATGGTGAATGATCAACTAACAGAATCTCCTTCAATTTTGTAGGCGGCTAATTATATCTGCATAACAATATTAGTATCCACAACAATTTCATATCCATAACTATCTTAAAGTAACACTCATCAATCCACATGTAAAATCAACATAGATAGTTCATAGAGCATGTCAATGTCATTAAAGATCACAAAAATAAGCTTATGCCCAATGTCTATGGTTTTGAGGAAATATTATAAAAAGGTCAGCATCCAAGTATCAAATTCTATGACAACTACAACAAATAGATAATAAAATTCTATCAAAATTGAGTCATAAACTGGACTCATCACTCCCCCCAACCTAATACTTTGTTGGTCCTCCAATAGAAGGAGGGTTGTTCCTTTGCTTTGTTAATGCCCTAAAGTTTGCAACTGCTAGCTGTCCCACATCAGTGTCTACAGTTTCTGAATTATGGTCCCAATAGAACCCTCATTTTTTGTCCAATCTGCTCCATCTCTGTATCTCTGTAGCTATATCATACTTGTAATATCTAAAATTTGGCACAGGCCACAGTAGGATAGGTGGCTGAAAAGTTAGTGGGAGCCAAAATTGTTTCTTTTCCCTTCCAATTTGTCTATATCTATCAACTCTCTTAAGTGTTGTAGCATAGTTCTACATAGAGTGAGGCTCAGCTTGTTTTAACTCATCAGTTAGGCTATTCCACCTTTGTGACAAGTATCCCATCACAAATTCCCCTTTGGTTTTTGCTACCTCCTCATATTCTTTATAAACTACTTCTCTCTCAAACAAGATCCTGCTACCATAACTTGGTCTATAAAGAATTTTGTGCCAATCCATGAAAATGCTCCCTGGATTTCTAGATTCAACCCTGATGGACAAGGGACTGTTGGATTTAATTTGCTTATAAGTCCTAAATTTTTTTCCCAAACTAATCACATTTTGTATCCAAGACATGAATTCCCTTAATTAGAGATCCCCAATATACAACAGTGGATTCCAATCATGGTCTTGGGTCATAACATAATTATGTAAGTAGAATTCATACAACAAATTCTTCATTTCAGGAGGAGCAATCCGATAAGCATTGAAAAATTCAAGAGGAGTCTCAATGGAAGGATTCAAACCTGAAACAATCCTTGCTAGTTTAAAAGAAAGAAGCTTCTCCTACAAATATAGGGCATGGACCCTTGGAGGAGTCCTACATTCCAATAGTTGTGGTACTAAGGCTTCCATATTGTCCACCTTCTTCTTTAGAGTAGCAATTTATGCATTCTTATCTTCAATCTCCTCATCTCTTTTTTGAATTTCTTTCTTCAGCCTGCATTTCTCCTCTTTCCATTCTTCTTCCCTCCTCTATATCTCTTTCCATAAATTCATAGCTACCATGTGCATTGAAAAATCAGAGGGCCTATGTATTCCTACCATATTTTTTCCTAGCACTGCTACTTGCTCTTCATGTGGCTCCTACTACAGGGATGCTATTTGTTCAGCCAATTATGACTGTAGGGGTGTTGATTGTTCTCCCAACTCTAGCTGTAGGGCCTCTTGTTCTTGCTCTTGCTGTAGGAACTCTTGCTTTTGCTCTTGTTGTAGGAGTTCTTGATTCTCCTTAAACTCTTGAATTTCAACTTATTCAGCGATATCAACAAGATTTTCCAGCGTTATGTTTTTTGCCTCCTCAAATATGTCCTTTTCCTCGACATTTACCTATCCCATTGGGGCCTTTGTGTCCTCTTGTGATGTTTATCTAGATCTAGGGCTTTCCTGCGGAGACACACCAAAGGCTGGCCCAGCTGGTCTTGATTTTCTAGGAGGGATCTCATGTTCTTCTTCAGCTATAGGAAGAACAGTGTCTACATTCCATGTTTTAGAGCTTGGCACTTTCTTTCCTGTAGTTTTATTTTTAGCTTTACCCTTCCTTATTTCTGCCTCTTTCTTTTGTGCCCTAGTTCAAATCAGGATGCTAAGAGGAACATCATCATTAGAATCTGAAGAGGAACTTTCTTTGTTTGAATGCTCTGCCTCAAAAGAGCTAATTTCTATGGTGTGTTTAGCTATAGGAGGGTTTACACTATGACCTATGCTAGAAGCTAAGGCACCAGGAGTAGCTTTAGTCGTGCTCAATCTTCTGCTAGCCCTATGAGGTTTAGGCAAAACCCTAGGTCACAAATGCTCAAGTCTAATTTGATCAACATTTAAGAATTCTTCCCAAGTCATGTTAGCCACATCATGCAAAGACTTCTCAACTAACAATTTGATCAGACAATGGTGGGAAATGGAATTATCCCTACCTTTTTGGGTCTTGGATGCCATGATTGAGAGAAGGTGGTATAGCATGGTTGGCACATTCATTCTTCTCCTGTGCCTCATATGATTCAGAAGTTTGAAGTGCACAGAATGTAGGTTCGATTGACGACCTTCGCAGGTAATGCACTTCACAACATGAATAGCTACTTGCTTCCATGGCTGGGGTAGAGAGGTTCTTTTTGTACCTTGTTTATCCACACTCAATGGAGGGTCACCAGGTTCTGTAAATTCAGCCCTAGTTGACTTGGCATCTCTAGAAGCAGAGTAATTTTCACCGTCGACAGGAAACCTTGTAACTTCTGCAATTCTTTCTTCAATAGCCATTACTTCTAACCCTTTTACCATGGCCTTTCCTTCAGACAGTGTCTGGGAAAATTCCAACACATCTTCATTAAAACCATTTAGCTTCAGGAAATAATCTATCCACCCACAATTTTTGAACTTGACCAAGCTAGGTGCATCCTGTAGTAATGCATCATGAACCATGGGTTCTGTTGGAACCTAAAATTTCATGCAAATTTTAGGTTCCCATGATTGAAATAATTGATTTTAGCACTCAAGTATAGTTGAAAAATCCACTCAAAAGGCCCACTTTGAAAAATCACAAACATGCTCTGACTAGTGTACTTCATAATTGGTTTGGACTTTTGTGGGACTCTACAGTAGAATGAATTATGGCTCTATTATAGGGGCATGGAAAACTTGAATGGGATGACTTTGTGCACTATCTTGGAAGAAGCCAATCATTGTTCCTTGCATTGCCCAAGGGCAAACTAAATTTTAAATCCATTGTTTTTAGGGCATTAAAAAAATTGGATGATGCACATAACACATATAACTAGGGAAGCAAATCAACTTAATATTGTGGTTTCAGATGATACAATGGAAGAACTGGATACTACCTCAGTGTTGTCAACTTTAGCTTCCAATGAGACTCAAATTACAAATGTCATGACTTCTGAAGGGAAAGTAGTGAACCTATTATTATCTCTTTTTGATATGAAATACTTGAGATTCAAGGTCATTGCTATTATGTTGAATAAGTATGATTCATTTTATTTTGGTTCAGTATGCAATCAAGCACTTGGTTGATAAATTTAAACAAGAAAGCGGCAGCAGTAAAACACCTAGCTCGTCGTTTACTTATTTTCTAGCAATGATTCAAAGCCTAAAGCTAGCCTAATTTCTTCAAAGAGAAAAAATGTTCATTCCCAACATTCTTGCAATACTATTTGTTAAAGATTCGACATGAAGCAAAGGAATTTTTTGAATGTTTAAGGTAGGGACCAATTGCTTTGAAGGCAACAAATGTGTATGCCATTTTGGAAAATGAACCTTGAGTCAGCCATGGTTTGTGTGAATGGTTTAGCATCTTCAATTTAAAATTGAGGCACATGAGGGAGGATATCAAATGGATAGAGTCTAGAAATAACGAAATGGAGAGACAGTCAATCAATAGTAAATCTCTCTGCATACACATCTCAAATGACAAGAGACCCATTCGATGTGTAATGCTTGGATACAAAAAGATTGCAAATGAAAACATGAGAGACCCATGTTGCGGTAAAATGATGAGTAGGCATCTCAAAGGCGAAAATGAATGGAGTCTTGTTGATGGATGGTCTCACACTGAAGGTGATGGTATCAAAGAAATATTTCAAAGTCACACTAAAATGTGGAGTTCGGTATAGTTGTAAATGTCAAACCAAGAAGGAAAGACAAAGGGAGTAAATACCAATGGAATCGTCAAACAACATTCGGGTTCTTCATTTTAAACAGGATGAATTAGAGTTAGCTCAGCAAAATTTTATGGAGATATTTGGAAATGGCACTTGGGTTGAATTCATAAATAAAAAAGCCTCAATGCCTACTGTTTTTCTATGTGCTTTAAGGATATTGAATTCTTCCATCGATTGGTATGAAGGGGTTGTTTCACTTACCACGGGATAAATTCACAACTCTATCTAATCTTGCAAGGTTGTTTGAGCAGCTACATGATACTGAAGAGGCCAAACTTTTGTACAGACTAATATTGTTTGAGTTTCTTGATTATGTAAATTGCATAGCTATTTCTTATAGCCACGGTTCAGGCTCGAATGAGATCCAATTAAAATCATACTTGACTGAGGATTTGTGGGAACATTTGTGAGGACTAATCTTTTGAGAATGCATTTGAATATAATTCAATTGATCTTATCAGGTGAGAATGGAAAGACATCGGCATGGACTGATCATGGTAGCATATTTATTGGAGGCATCCTCACACAAATCATCGAGGATGAGATTCTTATTGTGGACCTCGATTTCATTCAAAGAAACTACCGACAAAAGTTGCAAATTTGAGCTCCTACATATTTAACTCCATGTCAAGAGAAATCATCCCTGTCAAGGCCCAAAAGGCATAATTTTGCATCAATTAATCACAACAAGATGAGAATGTCCACAGTGAGATTTGAATCCCTAGTGGGCGAAGAAGAATACACAATGCCAAGAATAGCTTTCTCACCTCACTACGCAAGCCAAAGAAAAAGCCCTAAATTCATTGGCAAGAGATGGCACATCGGTAGGAGTTATTTTGAAACTCCCGGTGGAGTAAGTCACACTGATGAAAGAATTTATCGGTAGGAACAGGCTAGTCGGGGAAATTTTTCCAAAACACACCGATCTCGTATGTTACACCGATGAGAAGTTTTTTTGGGAGAGCGTGTTGACTTCATTGGCAAGAGAATCAAAGTCGATGGAAGTAAAATAAGTCTTATTGATGTTGTAAGTTACACCGATACATATGGTCATAATGTAAACAAAAGAGTGAATAAAGTATGATCATAGTGAAAAGGAATATTATTTGGAGAAATATTTTAACAAAGGGAATTATAAGGTGGATAATTATTTCACCCAAAAGCATGAAAGGTAAAATTTAGAAAATATTTACATTGGGAGATGGAATATTTTTTCACCAAAGGAGTTACAAGCCGACAATGGGTAATTATTCCAAGAAGATATTTGTTTGGTGAAAATACAAATGCAAAAGAGGGAAATATTATTTTCACGGGTAAAAGAGATGTAACAAATGATAATAAATCAAAGATAATTTTCACAAGGAAGCAAATATAGAGGAAATCAACAGGGATAATTATTTTTACCTAAATTATATATTTAGTGGGTGAAAAGGTGGATGTGAAGTTTTCCAACAAAAGGATTATTGCAAAGCAAAGACAATAACCATTAAAATATTTAATTTGCTTAAGGCAATCAATTAAATATTTTATTTTCCTAAAGAACACTGAAGAGCTACAACGAACAGATATGAGGAGTCATAACCCTAATGTAATGTTGTAGGCATCTTTTTCAAAATCTGCAAACAAACTACACTTCAAGCATGGGTTAGTGTTATGCAAACTCTACTAAAATGCCTCTATGAAATACCTTAGAAATGCTTCCAAATGCAGCAAATGATATTAAAAAGACCAAAGCATTATGAAAACAAAACCAAATTACCTATTCCATAGTTGGATTGGTGTCACATGTGCTAGTGACCCTTTCCCAATCCTTGACCAAAGCTCAAATTGTGCAAATGCAAATGGAGATGGTGGAGTGATGATGAACAAGATCAAATCTCAAATGAAGAGAGTAACCTTGCATGAAATTGTGAAGATTGTGAAGGATTTGCTTGAGGATGATGCACCTATTTAAAGATTTTCAAAATGTTGAATGTTGAAGAGGGACCAATGTGGGATCAAAAACAAGCCAATGAATTGAGAACACTTGTCATCATGTGATTAGGTGATGTGTGTGCAAGATTTGGGAAGAGTGCCCAAGAGGGGGAACTTTTGAATTCAAATTTGCAATTAATTTTGAGAGGGGGACAAGAAAGAAGAGCAATAAATGCCCTGTTTGACTTGTCATGTTGAGAGAAAATGATGTTTTTAATAAATCAATAAAATTGATTTATTGTGCAAGTGGCTAGGTCTAGATAATGCAAGTGGGATGGGATTAGTCTTAGATTAGGATTAGATTAATTTAATGATGATTATGCTGATTTAATGCTGATTAACTGATTTGACTTTTTGGACTTTGGAAAATGATTTAAGATTTGATTTAAATGGCTTTTTGATTTTAAATAACCTTAGGCAATGAGATTATTTAAATGGATGAAGGTGATGAATGGATCTAATGCAAATGTCTAGTTTAATTGATAAATGATCCTGATCGAATGCATAATGTAAAATTTGCATGTCTACATTTTGCCCCTCTTTGAAGCAATGTACTTGTTGCGTTGGTTCAAAGAATAAACTTGCCGCAATCGAAATTAAAAAATTTCATGATTTTTTTGGATGCCCTAGTGGAAAGAAGTACACTGGTACATTGCCCCTCGAGAGATCGAGCGAAAAGATTCGATTTGAGGGTCGATCTCGATAAAGAGGTTCAAAATGGGTGGCGGATTACGATGCAAATGAGATGATTTCAAGATGCTTAGAATAACAAATCTATATTATGATGATGATATGCATGCATGTGAAATGATTGATGTTTCCTATGATGTATGATATGAATATATGTGGTATGCAGTATATTGATGGTTTTGCAGATGCAGGATGGATGCATGACAGATACATGACGGATGCATGATGTTAGTGTGGGAATGAGATGATGACAAGAGGATCCAACAAGTCCATGATTGGTCGAGACTTTATTAGAGATGATGATGATAGATGATGATGATGATGATTTGCTTATCAAGGATTGGGATTTTCAAAGGATCACTTACTTTATTTTTGATAACACACCTAAGTACGATGCATCAAGGTATAAAGGACCAGGATGGCGTTGTACTTAGTGTGATGGACTTTGACTCGACAAATAGATAGGAGTAATCTTGTTCACACTTGACATACGGAAACCTTGCTAGGATGCACTTTAGAAGTCTCAAACATCTCGGACCAAAACACGGAAAGGTATAACCAATCAATGCAATAGTCAACAAGCTATCTCGAACATCCCTCCATACATATCTAACAGCAAGTATTCGCCAAGTTATTTGCCAAGAACGCCCAACGCTACCATAATAAAAGATAATGATCGTTGCCACATTCCTTTCTCTCTAAATCCTTCGTTCGGATATCATCGAGAGGTCCTTGGAATGAGCACAATATGATAAATCAAAAGAAAAGATCAAGTATACAAGCAAGCCAATGTTCTTCATACCTTCAGCCAGAGGGATGTGTTTCAAAAGATGGGAGCCAAAACTCATTGCCAAAAGATAATGTCCATTGTCGGAACGGATCCTAGGACATGTTAATGACACGTCGTTTTGTTTACCCAAAGTGGTTGATTTGATAAAAGTGCCCATTGTCGGAACGGATCCTAGGACATGCTTTGTATAGGATGATGATGGTTTGATAAGTTGATTGATAGGCTGTTGATATAAGGTTGACTGACATGTTTGCGACTGATCAAGAGTTTGATTTTGTTTTAGAGGTTTGTTGTTTGCTTTTGATTTTACGATTGAAGATTGATTTTGCCGATCATAGGATTGCTCGCTTAAGTGCTGCCAAAGGATGGGGCAAGATGGTGACGTATGGTTATGGATGATTGATTATTGGCGATGCGTTTGTGATGAGACTCGATGACTTTTCAAATATTTATTTGGATGTTTTTGACGCTTTGAAATGTTTTGAGGCTGTTTTGGATTTTGATGTTTTTCGATGTTTTGGGTTTTGATGTTTTTTGAATGTTTTTGGATTTTTGATGTCTCGGGGGCTGATCGAAGATTAGCCTTGCCTACGTTTAAGCTCAGAGACGACGTAGTTCGGATTTCAATGTTTTTGATGTTTTCTGATTTTATGAATGTTTTTGGATTTTCGCATGATTTTGACGATTTGGATATGGATGTGTAATGATATCAGTGCTCTGTTTAGGATTTTGTTGAAGACCAAGCTAAGGTGGATTGATCAGATTGATGGATTGATGATGATGATAACATTGTTGAGGATGCACAACAATGCAAGGATTTGATGGGATTGATGATGATAACATTGTTGAGGATACACAACAATGCAAGGACTGGATTGATTAGAATTGATAATGATAACATTGTCGAGGATACACGACAATGCAAGGATAGTGTTAAGCAACACAAGGATATCCTGAGATGATGATTTTTTGACTGGATTTGATTGATCATGTTTGATGAAGCTTGGTTTCGAACAAAAGATGTTTGGATGATTTGATGTGACGTTTGATGATCAACTTAGATGCAACTGATGTTGATTGTTCGAATTGATGTTCGATGAATGATGAAGATTGATATGGAATGCCTTCTTGTCAAAATATGCCATGGGCTAGTGATTCGGATTTTTTCGCTCACAAGTGGTGGACCAATTTGATTTCATGTTTTCCAATGTTCGGATCGCCACATAAGTTGGAGGATATAGACCAAGATTTATTCTCGAAGCAAGATGTACATATCTGCCCCCAATGTCTAGCAATGTATGGAATGCAATGGATGGATGCTTGGATAAGTGTATGGATGGATGGATACGGATTATCTTGCGATAAGATAAGGTGTTTGCATCAAGAAAGCTCCTTTGGATAATGCTTCATAGCTCAGATACTGTTGCATAGGATAGGATCGATGAAAACAACCCATGTCAAGATGTTCACCATAAGCAAGCATAAAGCGTGTCCCAAAATTGTATCAAGATCAAGATAACTTGGATGATGGATGTAGATGGATGAAAATGGATTGGATCAATGGCTCATGGATGGATGGATTTATTATGGATAAGATGGATGGAATGCTCGATTTATTACGAATGGGATGAGATTTATCCGAATCAAGCATCGAGATGCTCGATTCCACACATGACTTCCGCTTGCCGTGTTTTCATCATGGTCTTGCCCAAAGCGCTTCCATGCGGTTTTACCAGAGGATCTATTTTTTTATCTTTACCGCTTTTCAACTTTTCTAATTTTTGATTTTCATTTTTATTTTTTTGTATTTTTCTGAAAGATTCATGCTGAACCACCTGGTGGTGTTGACGTAGACGCTTCTGTCATAATGTGCCATCGATATCCTGCTTGAAGAAGCTGCTTTGCTAAGATACGTGCACTTGAATGCAACTTCTGGGATTCTCGATCTGCTTTGTTGGTACCAGGGTTGACTTTGTCTTTGTACGCACATCGCGATAGATTGCCTTCTGAATCCTTATGATGAAGGGTCGTTGCCAATACACGGTCAATGTGAGAATTGGATATCATGCGTGGAGGCATGGATGGAGTGCATTTAGGGGGATAGGTGATGGATTGGTTGGACAATTTGGAACCTTTGACTTCCAAACTTCTGGGAAGATGAGAGCAATGATGGTGAGGCCAAGTAAAGTGGAATTAGGACCAACTCCGCTGATACACTTTGTAATGCCGCTTGAAAATCTTGCTTTGATTTTAAGCACATCTTGATGGATACCTTTCCCTCTTTAGTTTGCCCCACGCTTTGACTCCATGGAGTTTGATAGGGATAATCTTTCTTTGTATTCTTTGGTATCCATTTGTATTTGATTTGTCCATTATGCTTCTCAACTTTTGATTTGATAACATTCTTCGCATCTTGATTCAGATATTTCCTTGACGTGCTGGTCCCAATTCATGGATGGGGTATGGTGATGAAGATTCGTGACGTGGTTGGTTGTAGTATTGACACTAGCTTCATCATAAGGACTCTTCATGCTCCCTATGTTGACGTTTGCTTGAGACGAAGTTGCCCCCAGTATGGTGGTAGTAGTACCTTCATGCTTTGATTTCTCCTGTTCCAAGAGCTCTTGTTCAATAAGTGTTCTCTGATAGATGACCACCATAGGTGACGTTCTTTCAATTTGCTGCTCTGCTAACTCTAGATGTTCTATCTGACTTGTTTCCTTGAGCGGATAATGTTCGATATATTTATTCATGATGTCCTCAATCTGAGTTTGGGACATATTCAATCCTGATGTTGACAAATCCATTTGATTGTAGGAGTTAAGAATCTTCTCTTTTTGTGTAACAAAATCTTGTTCTAGATGAAGATCATCTACGTGTCCATCCATAGAAAGCATCTCAAGGGTAGATGGAGGAGTAAGTGCTATGTGGATGTGATCATCTTGCATGGATAAGAGAGTGTTCATTAGATTATTGTAGTATCTTGGAGATACAAATTCTTGATCTTGATTAATTTCGGAGTTGCTTTCGACATGCTTTGGATCAAGTTCTTGACATGGGGTAGCTTCAAATGATGGATTTCTTACAAAGGACTTTTGGATGTTGACATTAGGCATGGTCAAGTTCAAGGTTCCTTCAGCATCTGTAGCCATGAGGTCAAAGGGGATCAACATGTTTTGAAAAGGATCATTGCTAGACCTTAGTGAAAGATTTTGATCTTGCTTTGGAATAACTTTTTGAGATATGTCCTCTAACTCATAAGGCGATGTAGAGACATTTTCAATATGATCATTGGTCAACGGATCATGCATTATGTCAATTGGATCAAATATTCCTAATACTCCTTGAAAGAGATCACTAAAAAGTGGCTCTTGATGTATGGTGAGTTGATCATCGGATTGTGTAGATACATCCTCAATGTGCTCCTCGATGGAGAGGTTTTGATCATTGTTTTCGACAATTGTGGTGGAGAGATTATGAATGTCTTCGACCATAGCATCAAGTGATGTTGATATTTCTTGAATTGGCTCATTGTCGAGTTTTGTTGGTGGATTTTGATCGTGATTCAAAAGTGACTCTTGACATTTGTTGATTTGATCATTGGATGAAGTAAACGTGTGCTTAGTGATGGATTGATCTTGATCCTTGTTTTCAATAGTTGTCATCTTTTGTGTTTGTGCTCGTGTTGGTTGGGTAGCTTGAGAGGCTTGGGCAACTTGAGAGGATTGTTTCACACTTTGAGCTTGTGTTGCTTGTTGTTGTTGCAGCGATGTTTGAGCTTGATTTTGCTGTGAAGCTTGAGAAGCGTGCGTGGCTATAGGCGCTTGCCGAATTGTTTCATATTGTTGGAGCAATTGTTGGTATGCTTTGAATGAAGCATTGTAATTGCTTACTTGGCTTAGTCGCAATGGTGGTGGTGGTGGGATTGAAATTGTGTTGGATGTAGTGACAAGTGTTTGAGATACGCTCGGAGCGATCATGGTAGTGAGGGGTTGATATGTAATGGGTGTGATAGTGGCATTTGGAATGATTGAAGGGATAGTGATGGTTGGAATGACCGAGGTGATAGGTCCTTGAGAGACCAAATTTTGATTTGGGATCAATGTTGTTTGATTAGATACCATCCATTGGTGTGATGTCGATGGTATACTCAAAGGATTTGACGTGATGGTTTGATTGATGTTATGTGGATTGATTTGGGTGAAATGATTGGTGTTAGGTAAAGGGGGAAGCCCTAAACCAAGGAATGATGTAGGTAATGGTGGTGGAGATTTCCCTTGGCGCAATGCCTCAACTATTTTGGAAAGTTCCGCAATTTGATCTCGCCAAATTTGTTCTTGATTTTGATTTTGACTCACTTGAGATAGTTGATTTGGCTTGTGTTCAAGTAGTTTTGGCATGCATGCTTGCGATTTTTGAATGGGATTATGGGAAAATTGACTTTGGATAATGTTCTGATTTGGCATGATAGGATGAACAATGTTGGTATTGGGAATCATTTTTCCAAAGGTTTCCGAGTTAGGATTCATGTTTCGAAAAAATGCATTTGGTACATCCACATTTGGTTTGTAGGGATTTGGTGGAATGATGTTGCTCGTTTGAAGACTCATGTATTGATTGTTTGGAGGATAGACTTGTAAGTTTGGACTTTGATTGAAATCTATCATGGGGAGATGTGTTCCAAAATTCAGATTGGGCATACCCACACTTGTTGTACCATTGACATTTGTCGAAGGAAATGATCCTATGCATGGACTTTGATAATTGATAGGCATTGCAAGGCTTTGAAGATTCAACTGATTTGGATTACCCAAGATGTATGGATCAAGTGTATATTCCATGTTCCTCTTGTGTTTTGACCTTGTTATGAAAGTGACCTCTAAGGTTCTTAAGACCAATGGTGAGAAGGTGGATGATATGAGTGATGAACGTTTAGGAACTTTGCATCAATGCTAGACTTAGGGATTTTGATTTTGATTGTTTGATGTGGATGATGAACTTGTAAACCCTAAGATGTTGGATGTTATCTTAGGATGAACTTGTTCAAAGGATGGTTGATAATTTAACTAAGTGTGCGTGGAAGGATTCATCCAAACACACCTAACTAAACAAATGATTTTGATTTGGTTTGGAAATGTACCCAAGTCTAGGTAATGATGTTTTCAAAGCTCTAAAGTTGTTTGTGGGATGATGTTGATAAATGTTTGAGGTGAATGAAGTGTTTGATTTTGATCCTAAGAGACTTAGAGAGACTTTGTTTACTAGGCCAAGGTATTGAAGAACACACTTTTCTCTAAGAGCAATCAAAAGACCAATATGACCAAGATATATCAAGCACATGTATGGGGTCCAATTCGTTATCTTTGCTTAGTGTATTCCTTTTACCACAAACACACTCTTGATTAAATTTTCAAACTAAGATGTCCTATGTCAAAATTCCTTTTCTTCCCACAAAGTGTTGTGTGGGAGTTCCAAGAAATTGAGGCAAAGGGATTTCCTAGGTTAACCCTAGTTAGAGCAAATGACGATATAAATTCAAGTGATGAGAAACCTCTAAGGACATAATCCCAAGGGAAGGCAACAACACTTAAATTTGTCAAAAGGTATTTGCTCTATCAAAAGGGGTTTGAAATTTGCATGATCATGTTTAAGTGTTTGTTTGCAAAATGTTTTCGAATACCACTGTGTTTTCAAACAAAAATAATTACAAGCCCTATGGATGTGATAGACAATGTTTGTTGAGTCCCACTTGGACAAGTCCAGCTACGCCTACTTTTAGCGGATGGTTAGATGCTTGACCCCACTCCCTCCACCACTCACTTATACGGGCACTAAGCATCAACACCCATGAAACTCCCATGGCATGCTTTCCATCTCTACTAAAAGCCGTAAAATTGTGGGCGCTTCGAACTACCGTCTTGCACCAACAAAAAGATTAAGGATTTTGGAAAATTCTAACACATAGGTTCTAGTAAGGACTTTCCGTTCGTAGGAGTTGACCCAACGTGGCAAGAGTCCCCTTTCGGATCCATCTTGTCGGAGCCAACCGCGTGATTATGGCGTTTAACCAAAATCCTCATTTATATCCCGGCTGGAAATACTCTTGGCTTTAGAGTGTTACCGGTTGAGTCGTCGCTTGGGTGAGTACTTTTTCCCCAAGGCAGGCCCTCTAAGATAAACAAAAGCGAGCAAAGACACAATCCGTAACTCGATCGATCTTTGATGGCACAAAGAACGAGAATGTACGCGAAAATGCCCCTACTCACACTCGCACAAGATTGTTCAATTTTTAAGCCCCAAAATGAAGTGTTTCAAAGCAATAAAATGTGTTTTTGAGTGTTTCTCTTGCACCCTAGATCGCACGAAGCGCAAGGGGAGAGGATACGCACTCAAAAGACAAAATAACACAATCAAGCACTTGTTCGTTTTAGCCTCAAAGCAATGATGACTTCATTTTAAGCACCAAAATCAAATGTGAAGTTTGCCTTGTTCAATTTTAAACCAAAACGAAATCTAGTAAGTGTGTTCTAAGGTTCGTTTTAGCCCCAATTGAAAACTAATGTTCTAAAAACGAAAAGGAAAACAATTTCGTGTAGTGTTGATTAAACACTTAAAGTGTTAAAGAACACATTGTGTTTTCAAAAAAACATTTTCCTCCTTTCGTGAAGTAGTATTTATCAAAAAATCAAAGTGTTAAAAAACACATTGTGTTTTCAAACAAGAATCCTCCTCCTCTTTTTCTTTGCATCTTTTCGCCTTTGTTCGTTTGTACCTTCGCTTGTACCTTCGTTTGCTTTTGTACCTATATAAATAAAAATAAAAATAAAAAGATTATGTGAGAACTCAATTTATTCTAATTTGACTACAACATATTCCTAGTGATGAAGATTGTGATTAACAAGTATGATGCCTTTTCAAATAAGATCATTAATAAATCTTCATTTTATTAAATCTGCATTGGATCAAAAACAAAAACCATTAGTATTGTTAGTAAACCAAAGCAAATCAAAAGATCCCCTATAAGATTCATCTAATCACAAGAATGATGCCAAAGAAACAAGCAAAACATAGAAATGCATCATTCTAATGAATCAAACAAGCATCTTATAGTGGATTGGTGTCACATGTGTTAGTGACCCTTTCCCAATCCTTGATTAATAAGCTTAGATGATGATGATAAGATGGAAATGATGAGCAAAATTAGTTCTCAAGGAGAGTAACTTTGCATATGCTTTTTGGATGAAATTGTGAAGATTGTGAAGGATTTGCTTGAGGATGATGCACCTATTTAAAGATTTTCAAAATGTTGAATGTTGAAGAGGGACCAATGTGGGATCAAAAACAAGCCAATGAATTGAGAACACTTGTCATCATGTGATTAGGTGATGTGTGTGCAAGATTTGGGAAGAGTGCCCAAGAGGGGGAACTTTTGAATTCAAATTTGCAATTAATTTTGAGAGGGGGACAAGAAAGAAGAGCAATAAATGCCCTGTTTGACTTGTCATGTTGAGAGAAAATGATGTTTTTAATAAATCAATAAAATTGATTTATTGTGCAAGTGGCTAGGTCTAGATAATGCAAGTGGGATGGGATTAGTCTTAGATTAGGATTAGATTAATTTAATGATGATTATGCTGATTTAATGCTGATTAACTGATTTGACTTTTTGGACTTTGGAAAATGATTTAAGATTTGATTTAAATGGCTTTTTGATTTTAAATAACCTTAGGCAATGAGATTATTTAAATGGATAAAGGTGATGAATGGATCTAATGCAAATGTCTAGTTTAATTGATAAATGATCCTGATCGAATGCATAATGTAAAATTTGCATGTCTACAAATGTATATATGTAAGATGAAATAAAGTCATCAGATAGAAGGAGTAGGTTAGGAAATCATCAATAGTTGGATAGGTTGAACAATTGTTGGAATAAAAAATTGTGCTATGTATTGCAAAATATTTTGAAGTAATATAAAGGATAGGAAGACTTAATTTGGTGATCCAATTATGGTGTCAATTGTTTGTTGAATCAATTGAAACATATTATCAGGTTGTCTCCAAGGTTGACATTTCCTTATTATTTAAATTGATGTATCAAGGATATTTTCAATTTATCAAGGCACATTTGTTGTTCTTGTGTGGTTCAGTTAACTGGCTCCTTCAAGGAAGGATTAAATTCTTTTAATTAATCATAGTAATCTGGAAAAGGTCATTTGGATCGATAAGAAGAACTTGATAATTGCATTCTTGCACGTTTATACAAGGTATGAACAGTCACCAGTGCCAAGCATTAGAATTATAGATAGTAAGTCACATATCTTTCACCTCTTGACTCCATTAGCCCAATAGGAGTAGGCACTAGTCATACCAATTCCATTTTAGAATTCAATAAAATCTTATTCAAAACATTCACATTTCAAATTCAATACTAGGAGTAAGAGTAGTCAGCAAGCTTTCATCTATTACACTTTATGCCATTGTGATAGATCCACAAATTCAACCAAATCATACATTCTTCTTATCTACTTCATTATAAAGGTATACTTGCCTAGGTTAGCAGAGCCTGAAGTGCAAGGAGTTGTCAAACACATAATTAACTATGTTCATTGGTTCAAGAACGTTGCAAATCTTATCAAAGAGCTTGGCATCCTCTTAGGATTTTCAATCTGTATTTTTGAGATCCAACAAGTTCATTTCGAATTAACCCACCCCCCATTGTTCAGTTGTCTACAAATAAACAATCACTCAGCAAGGTTTCTCTTCCTGTAATATTCATCTGAAAGCTACACTTCTCCTTCCTACAATGCTGCAAAATTTCCAATGCCAGTATCATCTGAATTTTACCTTTTTTGGCTTAAGATTATGATAGGAGCAAGAAAGGCAGTAAAGGAGTAATAAATGAAGGCTATGATCAAGAAAAATGGTGGTGGTTGATATCACCTCACACATGCAAGCCATCATCTCACTCAGAATTCAAATTGTCTCAATTTAAACTTTGTTGACGTGAACCAACATGGACAGACACGTGGACATAGTATTCACACTTCCCCCCCCCCAAACCTAAATTTGAGCATTGTCCTCACATGTGTGATAGTTATGACAATTTGACAGGGCAAGGAATAATGACATGCTATGGAAAATGTCTATATCAATTTACAACAATTAAATGAATGTACTAAAAGAAAATTAAGAGATAACAACTTGATGCACACATACCTGGATTCTTGGAAGATCTATAACAAATATTATGGAGAAAGTACCGATCACCTTTTAAGAGGTCAGTTGAGCAATTAATGAAAGTGGAGTGGAATCGAGTGAAGTGATGATGGAATGAAGTGAAATTATGGAGACATGATGGAAGAGAGAGAAAGGTGGAGATGGATGGGCGGATGGGTGAAGAAGTGGACCCCACCAAGGTGGAAGTCTTTATTATGACAAGTTACGACCTTAGTTAGCCAAAAGGAGGGACACAAGGTCTACTTCCTTCGGCTGCAAGAAGTTTGGGTGTTGCATGGTGAGTGAATTGTTGCAAGAATTCCTCCTTGGAAGTTGGCTTGTGTGATAGAATCTGAGGCGATGACCATTGAAAAGCAACCTAAATCTGATAGGGTCAATGGTGGTGAGATGAACAACACCATTGGGGAATACTTTAGTGACCTCATATGGTCCTAGCCACCTTGTCTACAATTTTCTTGCATTATCTTAATACCTTGAGTCGTAGAGAAGGGCCCAATCTCTTGGCTAGAATGTCTTGTCCTTGATGAATTTGTCATGCCACTTTATTCTTTGATTCTGCACTACCTCTGTATGATGCAAGGCTTCCTTCCTCATTTCATCCAATGTATTGAGTTGCATGATTTTGTCTCTTGGTGCTTCAGAGATATCCATCCCCAAGTCTATTGCAATTCTAAGAGTATTATGCTCAAATTTAATGAGCATCATAGTTGTTTTTCCATACAAAAACTCAAAAGGAGTGAAACCTGTTGTCTTTTAGGTTGTCATATAGGCCCAAACAGCTTTTGGCAACTTGTTTTCCTAATCCTTCTTACGAACAACCACTGTTTTGGTTAGAATTACTTCAATTTCCCTGTTAGTCACCTCAACTTGGCCATTGGCCTAAGGGTGATAAGGAGTGGAATTATTGTGCCTTATGTTGTACCCATTGACCAATGTTGCAACAAGGGTTGATGTGAATTGAGCCCCTTGATCAGTCACTATCTCTCTTGGAATGTCATACCGTGTGAAAATCTCCTCACAAAGATATTCAATAACCTTATTATCTCTTGCATGCTTCATGGCCTTAGCTTCTACCCACTTAGTTACATAATTAGTGCATACTAAGATATAGGACTTACCATTTGATGGAGGATTAATGGATCCTACAAATTCCAATCCCCACTTGTCAAATGGAGTGATTACTACCTGAGAGTAAAGGGGCATCTCATCTGATTTGGTTGGCCTTCCCATCCTTTGGAATCTATCACACTTTCTCGTATATCTCGTAGTATCCTATATTCAAAATTTTCACTGTTGTCTTCTTGGCTGCAAAATGTCCTCCACATGGTTCATTGTGGCATACATGCAAAATATTATATGTCTCATCTTCCCTCACACATCTCCTCATGACATGGTCTGGCCTAGTGTAAAACAAACATCCTGCAATCCATGAAAAGGGAAATGACTTTTCAATGAGCACCCTTCTCTCTTTTGGAGAGACGTGGGGAGGAACTCTCCCTATGACCAGATAGTTAGCTATGTTAGCATACCAAGGTGTTTGCACACTGATGGAAAATAAGTGCTCATAAGGGAAAAAGTCATCTATGACCTGATTGTCCTCTGATGTAGTCAGCCTTGAAAGAAAGTCCGCAACAACATTGGCCTTCCCTAGTTTATCTACAATGGTTATGTCAAACTCATGCATCAACAATAACCATCTTGCTAGCCTACCTGATATTAGAGGTTTATTCATGAGATACCTAATGGTTGCATGATCTATGTGCACAAAGATTTGGTAGCCTATTATGTAGTGTTTGAATTTGTTTAGGGCATAGATCACTACTAGCATTTCCTTTTCCATCACTGTATAGTTGAATTCAGCTTCATGTAAGTTTTTACTGACAAAATAAATAGTATTTTCAATAGCTCCTTCTTTCTACCCTAAGACTGCTCCTATGGCATAGTTTGATGCATCTGTATGGATGTGGAAAGGAAGCTCCCAATTTGGACCTTTGAGTACAAGAGCATGAGTCAAGGTTGCCTTCAAATCAGAGAATTCCTTGTCACAGTCTTCTGTCCACTAGAATTCAACATCCTTAGTGAGAAGAGCATACAATGGGGTTGCTATTTTGTTGAAATCTTTGATGAAACACCTATAGTAGCTTACATGGCCCAAGAAACTCCTAACATCTTTTTGTTTTGTAGGTATAGGTAGATTAGTGATCACCTCAACTTTGCAGGATCTACTTGAATTCTTTTGTGAGAGATGTAGTGGCCAAGGACTACACCTTCCTACATCATCATGAAATTTTTTTCACTATTTAGAGATAGATTGTGTTCTTCACAAATCTTTAAGACTCTCCTAAGATTCTCCAATGCTTCATTAAAATTATTACCATAGGTGGTAAATTCATCCATATAAATTTCCATGCAATCATGAGAGATGTTTGAAATATGTTAATGACTGCCCTCTGAAAAGTTGCAGGTGCATTGCATAAGCCAAATGGAAGTACTGAGTAGGCATAGGTCCCCCATGGACAGGTAAAAGTGGTCTTCTCTTGGTCCTCAAGTGCAATTTGGATCTGGTTATACCCACTGAATCCATCTAGAAAATAAAAGTATTGCTTTCCTGCAAGTGAGTCCAAAACTTGATCTATGAAAAGTAAGAGAAAATGGTCTTTTTTGGTGGCAACATTGAGTTCTCTATAATCAACACAAACTCGCCACTTCCCTCCCTTTTTGGGTACAATCACTAATGGAGACACCCACTGGCTATCTGAAATGGGGTAGATAAATCCTACATCTAACAATTTATGTAGTTCCCCTTTTACAATTTCTCTTAGTGCATGGTTAATTCTTCTTTGTGGCTATCTCACTGGGGTATAATCATCTCTGATGTAAATCCTATAAGTGAAAATATTAGGGTTCAAGCCCTTCATATCATGATAGTCCCACACAAATGCATGTTGGTGGGTTCTCAATAAGTTTGTCAATGACAATTGTTGTTCTTCACTCAATTTGTTGTTAATATTTAGATATTTTCCTTCGGACACTTGCACTTGTGTAGTTACCTCTACCATAGCTACCTCACTAATGCTTAGTACTTTGAGTTCTTGTGGCAGCAATGTATGAGACATTCCTATTGCTACGGGAAGTTCTGTTGCAGGAAGAGCGAGCATAAGTGTCTTTACTGGATCAACAAAATGTGAGGATGATGCTTCCTCTATTTCACAATGATTCTGAATTATGTTAGACAATACTTCATCTTCCTCTTGAAGTTGTATGAAATATCTTCTGCCTAACATCATCAGTAGTGCCACATAATTAACTTCCTCGGCCTCTTCACCAACATGCGGCCATATAGGATTATCCATGTCATGGGATGGTTGAGCTGGAGTGTAGAGAACAAGCTTTTTAGTGCTCTTTCCATCAGAAATGGTCATGTCTCATGTCCTACATCCAATATATGCATTTTTTTTGTTAACTTTGGTCTTCCTAGGATAATGGGGTACCCACCTAGTGTGGCTTTAGGAGAAAGAATCATGAAATCTTATGGGTATTCCCACGAGTCTAGAGTTACCACAAGGTCCTCTACTATACCATCAGGTTTAATAGTTGAACTATCAACAAGCTACAAGATAGTAGGAGTAGGTCTCATGCTTTCAACATTTAGTTGATGTGGGATATCCTTGGTCATTACATTTATTGTTACTCCCAAATCAATCAGAGCATTTCTTATTTGGACCCCATTTATGACAACTCCTACCACAGGGCTCCCTGGACCATTATATTTGGGAATAGTCACTCTCCCAAGCATGATGTTAGCTAGTTGTCCCAACACATGAACTGTATTGGGGTATTTCTTCTTCTTGCTTGACTTCTTAAGGCATGCTTCCTTTATTTCCTTTCCATAGATTGGAACATCTTTTATAGCCTGAAATAGAGGTATCTGGACACATATATGCTTCAACTAATCTAAAATGTCAAATTTTGTGTCCTCCTCTTCGTTTTGTTTCATAGTTTACAATCTCTGGGGAAATGGTGGTTCTTGTTGAGTCTGCTTGATTGGGGATGGTTCAGGATTCTTAGGTACACTTGGTCGAATGGGGGTATTCAGAGGCTCCTCTTCTTCCACAGGAAGCTTAGTGATAATGGGTGTGGAAGGAGCTAGAAAAGTAGTTCCTAAACACAAGTGGATGTCACTTACACTCATAGCATATGCAAAGAATTGATTTGGATTAGTAGAGTATACTAGTTGCTATTGTGGTTTGTTATTTGGGTTGGGTGTGGGTTGAGCTAGTAGCTGAGCAGGTTTAGGTGCATTTGAACTTGAGCTAGTAGGAGGAGGCATTATAGCAGGTTGTTGGGGCTGAGAAGGTGGTTGCATGTAGCTATTTGTCTGATTGGGCAATTGTTGTCCTCCCCTCCATTGATTGGTTTGTTGCTAATTTCTTGGAGTTGGCTACCAATTTCCTTGGAATTGTTGCCAATTCCCTTGAGGTTGCTGCCACTAGGGTGGAGAGTTTTGGTGATTAGGCTAGGTATTTGGGGGATTACTCCAAGGTTATGGTAGATATCCTCCATAATTGGATGGATATGGGGGCTGCCATTGGTTACCAAATGAATAAGAATTAAAATATGGCCCAGTAAAAGATAGTGGATCTGGTGGCATACCTTGTCTTGGAGCCCATAGCCTCCTTTGTGCAACATAGTAGACTTGATCCTCTTCAACCTGGATTGGCTTGAACTCAGGTGGAATCTGCTTATTGTCAATATTAGCTACCATCTTGCATCTATAGTCCTTCTTCTTTTGTCTGCAATGAGGGCAATATTTTGCCAACATTGTCTTTACCTCCTCTTGTTTCTTCTTGGCATGAAGTGTATCCAGCTGAGTAGCTAGATTATTTATAATGTCTTGCTTGAAGTCTTCCAACAAGTGAGTAATCTCCATTCTTGAAACTCCATTAGTAGATGACTTACCCATAAAAGATTGGTAAGCTCTCCCTTTCTTTGTAGCTTCCCTAGAGTAGTTTTAGCATATCTTCTTGATATCCTCCAAAGGAACTTGGGAGATATCTCCTCCTCCCATCAGGTCCAAGGCATCATTACAACCGTCATTAATTCCTCTTAGGAAAAGTATCTTTTGTGATTCTTCATTGAGTGTATGGTGTGGAGATTTATGCAGACAAAACAAAAACCTTGCAATATAATCCTCCAAGCTCTCATCTGCCTTTTGTTGCATCCTAAAAATGTCATCTCCTCTCATGTCACTACCCCTACAATACTCCTTATATTTCTCAAGTAACTTTGTCTTCATGTCCTCCTAAGTCTCCACAGTATTTTTTCCTAGGCTCATGAACCATTTTAATGCAGCTTCTTTCAGGGTGGTAGGAAATAGCTTAAGCTTATGGGCATCAGTAGTATAGTCATAACTCCTACAGAGTATGTCAAACTCGAACAAGAAAGTATCAGGATCTTCTATGACAAGTCCATAGAACTTAGGAAGGACTAAAGCAAGGATATTTTTGAGGTTGTCAACTTCATTTTGATGAGCAATGGGGAAAGGAAAAGTCAGTTGGTTAGGTCTATTTCTATTTGCATCACCCATGCCTACCTGATGTAGTTATGAAGCAAAAGGGTTCTCAATCATATTTTGGTCTTCAGAGGAAACTTCAGAGCTAGTCAGATCAGGAAATGCATCAACAAAGGGGTGTGGATCTTCTTCTTCTTCTCTTGGTAGGTTCTAATTTTCAACTAGCTAGAATGGATTAGGATTATTAGGAAGGAATCTCCCATGAGCATCTCTCCTCCTTCCTTTATGCATACAATATCAACTCACTGTCAGCCATCTCACACAAAGAATTGGAAAAAGAATGGTGGATCATTACTTTCCTTAATGAGGGGTATACAAAGAACAAACTTCCAAAAATACTATAGCAATAAAAACTATGAATGACTCCAAAGGACTCCCTAGTTTGACACCATCCATGACAACGGTGCCAAAAAATATTGGCCTCCTACAATGATCTAATAACTAAGCCCTTACAGCTGTGATTCAAAGATTGGAAATCTAATCTGAATAACTATCTCAATCATCATGAAGGTGCATTTAACTTGTCAACCCAAGGACGTGAACTTGAAATGGGTCAGCACAATATGTACACTAAGGATCCAAAGTAGCCACATTCATTCTACAACTAAGAAAGACACAATAATGAAATAAAATTGTTTGGAAAGAAATAACATAAGTGTTGAGCATCAACCTACAACTATACTAAGCTGAAATGCATGACAAAAATGAAAATCTGAGCGAACAAATAAGAAACTACTCTATTTGCTTTAGCTACAGGAATAGTCACAGAATAGAATTCTAGTGGTTGTAGGAACAGACCGCACTAGATTCTTAACTAATTACTAAGCATAAAGTAACAACTAAGCTAAAGGATGGAATTCTCACCAAGTGGGCCCCCTTGGATGAGTATTCCTTAAGACAAATGTAAACTTAGATGCACGAACTTATAACTTCATTTTATTCATTGGAAAATACAAGTACAATAGAGCAACATAACTATATTACAGAAAAACTAAGAATGTGAGTACATCCTCAGATTAAGCAACCTCCTTTGAAGGAGCATCTGAGTCTTATTTATAGGAAGAAAGGCTACTAACTAATAACCTAGCAAGGCAGTCAACTCCAACAGATTAGGAGGATGCCACTTTAGGGAAAGCATAGAAAGTGGAGAGGCGACTACGCATGCACGGAATCTGGTCAAGCATGTTTTCCTTAACATAGATTTAGCACAACAGTAGCACCTATATTCCCTCAACAGAAACTTAAGACCATTTACAAGGTGGTTACAATTTTGATTTGAATGAGGAATCTCCCGCCGTTGAGAGTCTTCCCTCCATTGACCTTCGAATGATCACCTTGTTGACCGTTATGGCGAATGACCAGTTGACAGAATCCCCTTCAATTTTGTAGGTGGCTAATTATATCTACATAACAATATTAGTATGCACAACAATTGCATATCCATAACTATCTTAAAGTAGCATTCATCAATCCACATGTAAAATCAACATAGATAGTTCATATAGAATGTCAATGTCATTAAAGATCACAAAAATAAGCTTATGCCCAATGTCTATGGTTTTGAGGAAATATTATAAAAAGGTTAGCATCCAAGTATCAAAGTCTATGACAACTACAACAAATAGACAATAAACTTCTATCAAAATTGAGTCATAAACTGGACTCATCACTTGGAATGAGCTATCTAACGAATATAATTTTAATATATTTTGGTTTTATTATGTATTTATTTTTTTAGTTTTATTAAACATAGGTTTTTCACCGAAAATAAAGTTCTTTGTTCTGCACATGAGGAAAAATAGCATATTAAAAAAAAAAATTGAAAAATGAGTGCACCAGATATTTAAGTCCTTGATGCAACAACAACAAAAAATTGAATTTCGATACATACAAAAAAATTTACGTGTTATACAGTCCGCCTATGTCTGAATTGTAATTAGTTTGACTTCAAAACTTGATTAAGGAAAAAATATTCAATAAAACACTATCAAACCAATTGGAAGCACTATATATTATAGTTACAAATCTAAATTCAAAAAAATTAGAATTTTATCCTTCATGGAAAAAAAGTTTTGTTATATAGTGAGCGTCACTCCTTAAAAATGGTGTTTACTGAAAAAAAACTAGTTTTCAAAAGGAGATGGAAAAAGAAGTGCAATCTGATTCCAAAATTTTTGAAAAAAATAAATTAGAATCTACAGACAAAATGTCACAAATCACTAGTTTGCAAATCATCTTCAAATTCCTCACCGTTTAGCCGCTATAGGTGCCCGAAAGTGAAGATTGAGTTAGAAAAAATTATTTCAATGTCTAGTTTGGCCAAAAATTGTAAACCAATATTGTGGGATCACCCAAACACTTGTTTCTTTGAAAAGATTTGTCATTCCTTATTGTTGGCTTTCTTTTTCCTTTTACTGCCTCAATGGTAATACTTTGAATATACTTTTCCCAAAGTTAGATTCATCATTTATTTCTATTCTTTAGATTCAATATTTTGGATCGTTTTAATAAGAAATATAATGAATAATCAACAACTTAGAAGTTAAGAGACACACTAATATTCCCAATTTATTTCCAATATCCTTTTTGGTGGAGGAATATCCAAACTCACAAGCCTCTTTTGTTGATGTACTTTTCAGCTTAGAATGTTGTTTTCCTTACAACTTCTATTGATTTGACACATAGTGCCTTATTGTATTCCATTTCCTTTTGGAAACCTCTAAACGAATGTTATTTTTCACAAACATGTTGGTGAGTTCATCTTATACTCCAACCAATCTATGTACTATCAAAACTTTTGGTCAAACCGACCTGATTTACCACTTTAGGTTTCTTTCTCATATTCACCTTTTCAAGTGACTTTGTCCACTTCTTGGTAATTTATTCTCTCGTAACCTTTTAGAGATACCAAAGTCAAGTTTGGTCTCTTTTCTCATTTTAATCAAAACTCCAAATTGATCTCATCAATTTTGGTTGGTGGAACCATGCCCAGATCATTGATTACTTCATTATGACCATTCTAGTCTTTTCCCTTTTCCTAGGTACTAACTCTTTCCTTGCAAGATCCTATCCTTACACAAGAATTAGATTTATGTCAAGAGTTCTCCAACCTTGTGGATACCTCCTTCGTTGACTCTTTACTTCGATATAATTTATGTTGACATTGCATACACATAGATTCATAGTGTTTTCACCAAATCCAAGAATTCTCGACTCTTCACAACTATAGGTTGCTACTAATAAGGGGTTATCTCATTTCTTCCCATCCCCTTAGAGTCATATAACTATTTTGTAGGATACATGTATATATTGGTCATTCTTCCTAACCTTCCTACATAACCTGATTGCATAATCTTCCGCAATCCCAGGTAATATCATATGTTATTAGTTTAGGAGTTCCTACTTTAGGGATGAATCTTAACTAGTCCCAAATTTATACAACTTTTCAGTAATTCACATCTTCCTTTTCACTTCCCTATGTTCTTTTCTCTTGTCGTTGTGGCACAAGAAATTTTTAACCATTATCTTCTAATAAAGTTTACACATTGTTCCGTAATGAGCTCACAGGTTTTAATGTTGAACCTGGTAGCTCTAATACCACATGTAACATGCCAACCCTTCAATGTCGTAAAAGTTTCTAAATTTACACATTGCAAGTAAATATATTAGGTAACAAGTCGTTGCAATAAAAAAAATTATTTCTTTTATTGAGAATATATGAGCAAGGTGCCATATCATATTACAATAAAGATTCCATTTCATTACAATAACTTCACAAGTTACAACAATACAAGAATACATACATTTACATACATAGCTCCAATGAGCTTTAAAACAAATAGTTGTAAGACAGTCTAGGATCCTTCCTTTCAAATCTTGGTTTTTTTGTCACCTGCTGTGGAGGAGAAGCATCACTCAAGCACTTTTTTTCCAACCACGGACTCACAATGTGATCCCCCACACATCTATCATTAGATAGATGGCCCTTCCCTTCGACAAAGAGATCAGTAGAGTAACTGATAACGACAACCAACTGAACATAGTGTTGTTTCCTACATAACTAGAACTTGTAATCCCACAATCTTTGTCTAGCATGTAATACTGGATCACGGTGAACTGATAGTGTAGTCTTTGTAGTCACAGAATCTAGAGTGGAGTCTCGAAAATTCAAACTACTTTGGTCAAAGAGTTCTCATTCAGTACTTCGAATGAAGTCATCTATCACATACACTACTCAACGTAGATTTGACTTAAGGCTATCTTAAGCTACACATATGTATTTCCTTCAATGGATAGTCCATCATCCCAGAGATAACCTATCACCATATTAATCTACTTGGAATAAACCTACTTAACTGGTAATTACACAAGTTAGGAATTTCCTTCAATGGATAGTCCTTCATCCCAGATAACCTACATACTTGGAGTAACCCTACTTATACGTAAGTACTTAAACTCCCTCCCATACTGGATTATCTATCCTAGGAGTAAACACAAGCTTTCCTAGTTAAATCAATAACTTAGCTAAATACACCATGTTGATGGTCAAAATAGCACAACAACATTTAAACAAAATATCTCTATTCTATTTCTCCTGGAAAAGAAAGACAACATATAGTAATCTAACTCCCAAGGTCCTGGTAGTTGGTTCTCAACTGTGCTGATATTGCTCAATGGTCAATATGATTGTAATGTTCAAGGGGCCTACTGGTTATTGAGCATCTTGATTGTTGTAGGATCGAATTATTATTTAAACCTAAGCAACAAGAGGAGGAAGCCAAGGCACAATTTGAATTGGCGATCAAGCAGAAGGAGTTGGAAGATAAGGTCAAGGCTGATGAATTAGCTCAACAACAACAACAAAAGGAGCAGGAGCTCAAGATACAGGAAGAGAGAGATAATTTGATGCAGCAGAAGATTCATAATCTTGAAGAGGAAAAGGCCCAACAGAGAAGGGAAAAAGAAGCTCTTGAAGCTAAGCTCAAGGCACAAGAAGAGGCTTATAGGAAGAGGGAAGAACAAGAACATTTGAAAAGGGAAAAAGAGGTTGTTGGGATTGCTGAATATGAAAAGAAGTCCAAGGAGGAATGGGAATATGTTGAAGAGTTGAAGAAGCAGCGAGATCAAATGTTAGAGAAAAAGAAAGTGGAAGAGGAAAATTTAAAGTAGGAGCTGGAGGCTAAAAGGCTGCAAGAGCAGAAGGGTAAGGAGGAAGTAGAAAATTTAGCACAAGAAAAGGAACAAAGTGATCAGCAAAATGTGTAGGAAGTTGATTCTCAACCAGGGCTTACATTGTTACAACCTTTGTCTTCCACTACTGTTGCTTCTTCTTTAGCCCAGACAGCCACTACTCCTATTGCTCCTACTTGGTTAAAATTGGACTTGGAAATAAAACAAATTGTTCAACCACAACCATTGAATTGGGAGGAAATGATGAAAGAAATTGAGAAGGAGAAACCTAAAAAGAAGGCTCGGGTTCTTCACTCTACTAGGCTCGCTGATGCTGGAGAGATTGTTGCTGAATGTGTCATACCCATAATGGAGAAGAGTCGTGATGATATGAAAATCACTAATTATCAGTTAGGGGCGGTAAATTTGGGAAGGCCTACAAGAAACCAGCAAATGAGTTTGATTGATATTGTGGCCTCTTCAACTAAATCCCAGATGATCAAAGATAAACAAAGGAAGGATGAGCTTAAGGCTCAATTGGATCAGCTCCATAGGTTTTTGAAAGATGTTTCAAGTCCCATTTCCCAACAAGCTGCTCTTCCTGAATCCCCAGTTTTGTTAACAAAGAAGGAAGCAGATGATTTGGTTCAAATGAAAAGCAAGGTAGGAATGATGGATAAATTGTTGGACAAGCTCAACCAGGAGGTTGATGATGTTCTTGTTGAAGGTTCTAAAATTCATAAGGCTTCTCTTGAATTGGCCAAGGATCTAGATAAGCAGGATGATGAATACAATGAATGTGTTAAAAAGCTTGAAGATATTGGAAAAGTGCCCAAGTCCACCTTGCTGGAATATTCAATTCTTGAGCATGATAATGCAAATTTTGTGGAAAAAACTATGAGCATCGTAAGGTATAAGTCTAAGACTATTCATGGGCATCAAGAAGAAGTTTGAGAAATGAGCAAAGATTTGAATCAACAGATGGTTGAATTGGAGGCAATTGTGGCCATTTTAATTAACCTAGTTTCCTCAGGAAAAGAAGGCATGTCTTTGGATAAGCTAAGGGAGAGATGGAGGGGTAGGTTTGAGGAAATTATGCAAAAGGGAGACGATGGGGAGAATCTATTATTAGATCAGTTTATGGATATCAGGGAGGAGGAAAGAACTGCTAGAAAGAAATTAATCAATTTAAAGGAGATACAAAGGTTGGTTTCTGCAGAATTTGAAAGGATCAGATTTGAAAATGATTGGTTGGATGGACCTGATTTGGGTACTCTTCAACAAGTACTCTCTAGTTATGATGAGTACATCAATGAGCATTTAGTGCAGGAGTGAACTGTCTCTTTTCATCACACACCATATCTTCGTTTCTCCTCTTTTTGTGGGTTTTGACATAAGCTCAACTCTGAGTTTGATCTATTCGTTTCACTTTCTTCTTGGAATATCGGATTTCTTTTGGTGCAACAGAGTAATCACCCTTGGAACGAGGGTTCATCAGTCCACTTCTGTGTTCAGTTTCGGCTTCATTAATTGTGGATCTAGATTGATAATTGAGAAACTTGTGCAGGTGGCACCCTATATGTATTATTAGGTTCTACTTTGTAAAGGTCAGCTAATTGAAGGAAGATCAGCCACCTAATGAAAGAGGGAAAAAAATAGAGATTAGATCTAGGATTTCTATGTTTTAGGAGAGATACTCTAAAAGTTTAGTAAAACTTGGTTATTTTACAGTTCTTCATACATTTTCATGTTATTGCTTTCAAAGTTTGGATATATTTTGATAAGGTTAATGGTATATAATCAATCCATATGCCAGTGATTTTGTTGTGCTTAAGTGCTTCTTATTTGATGAAAGTCAATAGAAGGAACTGGATTCAAGATTATATCATTGGGTTATCTATGGATGAAGTTGTTATCATATTCATTTGATCTATGTTTTAGATGATGAGTGAGTGATTTGTTTGAAGTAAGTTTAGTGAATGTTGATGGTATTTGAATTAGCATTATGGATGTATGCAATAGTATAGTTTATTCTATGGATTGCATCTTGTTGTAGTTGTGGTTAAGTGGAATAAACACTCATTATTGATATGCATGTCTGGATATGGAAGAATTTTACTCATGTTTCTTTGATTTGAAGCTCTGATTCATCTTTTTCTTTTATTTAACCCTCCCAACATAGACTAATTGATGTTATGCAGTCATGTTCCTTGTTACCAATAAAGGCCCCTTGAACATTACAGTTATATCGACCACTGAGTGATATCAGCATAATTGAGAACCAATTACCAGGACCTTGGGAGTTAGGTCACCATGTGTTATCTTTCTCTTTCAGGAGAAATAGAATATAAATATTTTGTTTAATGTTGTCGTGATGCTTGACCCTCAACACACCATATGTGTTTTTCATGTTCAATCACACCTAGTATATAATACTTATGATAAACATCCATCTCCTACTATGGAGTATTTAAAAACTCATTATAAAAACAACATAATAGCTTCTATTTCCTTTTCAAGACACTCTATTATCTTAAAATGCACATACTGGAAAAGACATTTCAACCATGCATGCAAGACACATCATTCAAAAGTAAAATAACAAAGAAGAAGAGATCACCATGCCTATTATCCCTTATCCAATTAGAAGACAACAATGCAACCCTCTCTAACCACAAATAACTCTATAATCAGCTTCTCATGAATGTCACAAATAACTCTATCTCACAAGTTGATAGCTTACTTCTCTCAAACAACAATGTTTCCTCTTAACAAAATAGTACCCTCACTCTTTCTCACTCATAATATATAATAAGAATGGTTGGGAATAACACGTAATTATGGGATTGCAAAAGATGTGTAATCTCTTGGAAAAGAATGCATCCCTTCCAATGAAATGGCTCAACTATTTATAGAGCAATTTGGTCACCTCAAACCCTAAAATTTAGGTATGTTAATGGACAATAA
>VDFB02284021.1:0-20015 GCA_007258455.2 Sequoia sempervirens | reverse complement strand
TGCTCTAGGCTCAATACCAACCTATAATGCAACATCCCTACATAATCAAATGCCAGTAGCATGCCCTCCATCCACTGCTCTAGTATCAAAATGTCTGGTTGGGTGATCCTGATATGCTCCCATTCCCACACCTATAGTAGGGTGACTAATTTATCCTTTATAGCATACCACATGCATGTCTCTGTATAGCTAGTCCAAAACGCAGACCCACGATGTGAATACCCTTATCTCCTCTCCACAATATCTTGAACAACCTCAATCATTTTGAGGTTAAAAAATATTCCACTCCTATTTAGGAGGAGGATCCCACTAATCAACTCACAAAGAAATAATGGTAGTGGTTGTGTGGTCCTAATGCACCCATCTATGTCCATCTCCTTCCCCTAGGAGGGAAGGTCTACAGTCCCAAAGATGACACATAGAGTTTTCTCTAATGGTTGTTTGGACCCTCAAATCACCAAGAGGCCACTGATTAGAAACCAAAATATCCTCCAAACATCCTCTAATGTAACCATCATCTCCCCTATAGGGAGGAGGAAGGTACATGTCTCTGAAATCCATCTCTCCATTAGTCTATTTAGTAACAATTGGTGTGCTTGAATTTTTGGGAATGCTACCATGTGTAGCAGTCCTACTTGGTCCAATGTCTCATGATATACTAGTGTGAAACAATCAGTTGTGAGCACATCCAAGTGCCTCTCCCATGTTCGTAGTGTGTCTATACTTTGCATCCACCCAAGTCATCTATCAGGTCTCCTCTTACCATTTTCTTTCTAGTCCCACTTTTTTCTACCTACCCTAATTTCACACATTCACCTCTATAGAGTGTGAAATCACCTATCCTATCTTCTCTATGAATTGAACCCTATGTCCCCTTTTGGTAGGTTCACCTCTTTTATTGAAATATTCGCCTGTTCCTTTCCCCTGGCATAATTTCACCTCTTTTCCATAGTAGTGAATTTTCATTCATCCCTACAACCACATTTCTCCATCTTGTGATCTCTCTTTCACCTTTTTCCTCATCAAGAAATTGATCATTCACCCTTTTCCCCCTTTTCTCCCATTAGGAGATATTGCTTTTACCCTTCCACCTGATGGGCGAATTCACATTCACCTCTATCCCCAAATTCCTTCATTGGGTGATCTTTCACTCACCTCTTCTCCCTAGGAGAATTTTTTTCATTTCACCTTCAGTCATGTGTCTGCCCCCAAGGAAAAAATATTCACCCATCCCTTTCTTAGGTGATCTCACAATCGTCTATTTTTTCATGCAACCACGCTTGCAAATGCACATTCGCCTTTTCACTACAAGGATGAATGCACTTTGTTGAAAGGGTGAATCTAACCTCCCATTGCAAGACAATTTCTACATTACATTCTTTCCCATCCCAAAAACCATGCAAACATGTGTTAAAATAAAAAATTTGAATGGAAAAGTTGGTTTTTGAAGTGTACCTATCAGGGGATGGCTAATAAGTGGTAGAGCTTGTGGATAGTGTATGCCTGACAGATGACCTCATCATCTACCATCTCACTTAATCACCTAGTCGCCTCTTACTCTCGGTTGCCTAATCACTATTTATAGGTTTTTATCTTTTGACGCTAATTATCCTTACTAATTTTAGTCATTTTTAACCTTTTTCTTCACCTTTTCTAGTCCCTTTGACTTATTTATTCTGTGGGCTGCCATTTGCACATTGTTTATCCATTTTCCTCCATTCAAAATCCATTTTTCATAGTTTTTCATCCTCTTCAACGTGGTACCCTCCATTTTTTCCTATCAAGATGTATCTTTGTTCCCCTTTTCCTCCCCGTCTTCCCTCTCGATGGGGAATACCTCATCATATTTCCTCGTTGTTCCCATATATCACCCTACCGATGATACTAAGCCATCTTCCATGGTTCTCTTCTTCTATTGAGTCGTCTACACTTTATTTTCTTTGAAACACCATTATTCTAACAATAATTCAAAGAGGGGAAAAATGTAAACATTTGAATTTGACCCCCCCCATATGGTAAAATTCACTTTTGTATTCTTCTATCCCATATCCATAAGCCATATTAATTAAATAATTTATTATTTGGTTAATATTCATCTTGTTCCTAAGGTCCCCTAAGGTGTTTAATTAATTTATTAAATACCTTAACCCTTCTCTAAATTAAATAAATAGTCTAATTTATTTATTTTAGTCACTTTTGCTAAATGAATTAAATCAATTTTTTAATTCATTTATTTTCTCTCTTCATGTCTCATCCTCCAACATATCCTTTAATTTTCATTAGCCCACTTAACCTCAAATTAGGGTGTTTACATCCCTAATCAAGATTAGGATCACATCCTCCATAAAATGCAAGTGGGTCACTAATCAAGGTTAGCTCACCTAATCCCTTATTTGAACAACCTAAATCAATAAATTAACCTAACCGAATCCTCATGCCATTTGTGGCATCCACCCTTAGTTGACTCTATTAATGAATTTCTCCTTTTGGAGAAGTCACTCCCATACGCTTTGGAATTTAAAATTCCAATTTATTGCCCATGTGCATTTTGAGGAATTTTCATTTCCTCACATCCCCCCATGAGGAATTTTTAATTCCTTTGTTCTTATTCATGAGGATTTTGAGGATTTTTTAATTCCTCTTGTCCTCTCATTACATGCATTTGTACAAATGGACAAGAAACTCCTTAATGAGATCTTACCCATTCCCTAGGTACTTCGAATGACCCCCATGTGGCTTCCACTTGGGCTCCACATCATCGCCACTTCACCATCCCTTTTCCACATCTCCATCCACATGTCATTATCCAATGGGTTGAGATGTCACAAGACATCTCAACCCTTGATTTTTTTCCCTATAGTTAATCTTCTCCCTCCATTCTTCTGGAGGCACTTTCCCTACAAACAATGAATTTTTCTTCATTTTACACAACACTAACTTATGTAAACTTAACTCCCATACACCTAGTCATCTTTCCTCCATTTTTGTAGCATATTTGACATCCATAGTTGCATCCAATCCATCAACCATGGCCACCATTGTATTCCCATTAGTTTGAGCATCATTTTGTGTGATTTTATCAAGCAAGGAGCACACATCTTCAATGAATATAAGGGCCATCCAACTTATCAATTTGGACAAGGTAAAATATTTTTTTTTCTTCTATTGTTTTGTTCAAGTTCAACTAGTCTAATCTTGAGGTGTCTTTTTTTTTTCCTTTTCTTGCACTTTATTTTGGTTATTTTTCATTTAGAGTAGAAATTCACTAGATCACAATATTTATAGATGATTTTCTAATTTCTTGAAAATTAAACCTTACAAGCCGATATATAAAATTTGAATTTGGGATCACAAAAATGCAAGAAAAAATTTATTAAAATTTTGAATTTGGAGGCTAAAGGGGACCCATTCAACCAAGAGTGAATGGGTCTTGACCTAAATTTCCAGGGCCTATTCATTTTAGGGTGTTAAAATTGATAAATCCATTAATTAAATATAGATTCCCCTTTTGTAAAGTATATTTAATTAGGATTTTAGATGAATACTTGGGCCAATTGGAGGCTTAATTAAGTCAATTTAATTTAAGGTACCCAAACATATTATGAAAATGTAATGGAGTACATTTTTTGACAATACACATAATACATTAGTCAACTTCATATAGTTTTTTGTGTGTTTATTGTTCTTGATATTGTATCTTCGTAATTGTTGTTTTTCACATGGTATCAGAGAAGATGTGGATTTTTGCAACCTATCAAGGTGAACTCGGTCAATTTGTTCTTTTTGTTTAATTTTACTTTGCATGTTTATTATCTACAATCAAGGTTTAGTTGATCTATCGTACATTTCCCTTACACAATTTTCCTTCTATAGGTGTATTCTTTCATCATGATTTATATATGTGAATTTAGGGTATAAATTTGGGGTGAAATTATCCCTTTTGAAATCATGTTATTTGAAAGATGGGTGATTTTGATCTAGGCATGATTCTAATCTTGAGTGCATGATTTGAACACTGGACATGTCATTCCAACTTTAGAGGTTGTGAATTAAACCTCATGGAGGCATGAAAATATACATGGATTCCAATACCTCTTCTTTAAGCCACAAATCCTTTATCTTTTGGAGCTCATGAACTATTTGAATCCTAATGCTATGAGATTTCCATAATCCATAATGCTTAAGATTGGTTATTTGGAGCCTGTGAAGTACCTTTTTTGCAAGCCACAACTTTTTTTTGTAGGGTTTTTTTATAGGTCATGAGGTTCTATCCCAATTTTTCACATCATCCTTGAGGTTCTATCATGATTTTTCACATAGTTAGTGAGGTTAGCTCATGATTTTGCACCCAGACCATTTATGTAAGGTGAACAAATTTTGTGTTGATATTGAGGATATTTTTCACTCCTCTATTGTGCAACCTCCTAAGGTTATCTATATGCTAGGGATTATTTAAATATAAGAGGCTGTGACCTATCTTAAAATTAAGCCCCTAGTCATATGGAATTTAAGTTGTTGGTTTATTCTAGCCCATGGAAAACTAAGTCTTTCTAAATTTTTCCTCTCTTTTTCTTGAATTTTGCACTAATGGTTTTTTATAAATCTGAAGTTTTTATTTTGCAAAGGAAAATATTTTGTAATAGGTGGAAAGATTCATACTACCATAAATTTTTCTCATTATTTTAGCTTTGGAAAAGTGGATATTTTTTCTATGAATCCAAAGAGCATAAAATTACACTCATTATGTAAAGTGTTATTTAATACCTCTTAAGGTTAGCTACAAGCACTCCTACAAAGTTCCAAATTGGAAGGGGGGTAAAAAATAAAGGGGTATATTGTGTGTGGTTAATTCACACACTTCCTCAAGTAGTAATTTTTTGTACCGTGTTTTCCCATCACTTCTACACATATTTCCAAAGTCTTCATTTCTTCATTTTTACAAAGTAACTATATAATTCTAACAAAACAGAGTCTACTATTACTATAATGCCCCTAATGAATTTATATTATCATTACTAGAAGATAAAATTAATTATTTTTCTTAAGAACAAAGGTTTATATTGCATAACTATTAAAATGGAGAAATAACCTATAACAACTAAAGACAAAGAAATTTTTTTCAATAAGTGTGATCAAGCATTTGACTTACTATGTTTAAATTTATCTCCTAAATTGTTTTTCCATGTTAATAAATTGAAAATATCCAATCGAGAACACATAACTAAGTTTGGGAAGATCTTAAAAAACTATTTTAGAAAGTTGATGAACTTAGAAGCCAATAGTTGGAAAATAAACTCTTCTAGGTCTTAGTCCTTGGATTTTTTCAACTTTACAAGACTTCTTCACTAAATTGAAATCTTTAAAGTTGAAATTAAAATATTATGGAATTGAAAAGAAATAATCTAATCAATTAATCTTTTTTATACATTCCAAGCTAGGTCCAAAATTTTCTATGTTTTTATCAACTTTCTACTCTACTAAATGGGATCATAGAGCCTCATGGTAAATGCCCACACTTGATAAATTTATTGATGACTGGCAACCTTAGAAAGAAAATTTAATTCAAGTGGGCACTTTGAAGGCTACGAAGCCTCAATCCCTACTTGCATGCAATGAAAAATAACAAACTTCAAGAGGAGAGAAGAACACTAAAAAGGACAAGGAAGTTAAGAAAGAAGGAAAATTTGACAACTCCAAACACTTGTATCAAAGTAATAATAGAGTTAAATGTCCCTTTTGTAAAAGTATTGAATGCAATGAGCTTCAATGGATGAGGAAAAAAATTGTGTCTCTACAAGAAATTATCAAAATATTAATATAGGTCTACCTAATTCTATCAAGTTATCTCCATCAACTCAAGAAAATACTAAGAGAAAAACCTTAGTTTCTACATCTTCATCCTCATCATGGATTAATACTCTAGTAATTTACACCATATGGGTTCATCATAGGTTATCTTTCCCTCCTTAGAGTCATCCAGTATATCCACAATCATCTTGTGTGATCATACTCTAGCATTGGTAGAAGGGAGAGGGCCTATTGAGGTTGAAGGAGGAATATTTTTTAATTTTCTAAGTGTAACTTCACCATCAACTAATCTCCTTTGAATGTATCAAATAACTTATTTAGGGAATGGAATGGGAGTACATTGCTGTCCAAATTCAGTTGAGATAAGAAAATTTCAAAGAAAAAATTGTAGCAATAGGAAAGGAAAACCACCAATCCAAATAATATACCTTCTCCATTTTTTCCACAAATATTTCACCAATAGCACTACTAACTCATTTAGATGGGATGTTACCAAATTATGGCATGAGACGTTTCACCATCTTAACTACCACTATCTTGGGAAAATATGTCAATGTAATATGGTCAAGGGAATATTACTTAAGATTAAATTTGCTTAAGGTTTTTTTGAAGGTTGTACACTTGGAAAACATACATAAGAGAATTTGACAAAGGTAAATCATGGCAGGCAACACAAATTTAATAAGTTGTTCACAATGATGTTTTAGGGGCTTTTCCCCGTCCATATTTTACAAAGGTTAGATATTTTCTCACCTTTATTGATGATTTATAATATTTTACATGGGTGTACTTCATTAAACATAAACCAAAAAGGTCTGAATCTTTTCAAAATTTCAAATATCTTACTAAAAAATAATAGTAGAAAGTACTCATGGTTCTTCAAATAGATAATGGGGGTAAATTTTTGGATATGATGATTTTCGCCATTTATTCAAATGTTATATTATAATTTTGTAGTTAAATAATTATTTAGCTGTGATGGACCTAATAGGCATGGTTAATGATAATAGGGAATTATTTAGGGACCCCTTTATGTTGTATTATAATACTATATTATTACTTGATAAAGTGAAAATTTAGTATCCAATACTAAATGAGGGGTTACTAGTTTTATATTCACATGGTTATGTGGTAGATGGTTTTATCTTACCACTTGGTTGTATTTGTGTGAGCTTTTGTATATAAAGGAAAGAAAACATTTAGTGGTTAAGGTTGGTTGGATGAGTGGGCTATCATCATTGAGTCTTTCTAATGAGTGTGTATGTGAAGCATGATATGGGATGTGTGGATTCATGCTTGGAAAGATAGAGGATGAATTGGAGAGGATTCATCCTTCAGAGGTATTCATTGTAACTCTTTTAATGTTTTATTGCTGAATAATAGATGAAGTATGGATTCTTTTGGAGGTTGGGATTTTCCCTATTGAGGGTTTTCCTAGGGTATATCTTTTGTTCTCTTGTGGCTTGTTTATTGTATTTTTGTATTATGGTTACTTACATGTGTACTTTTCTCTCATGGGGTTATGTAGGAAATGGATTAAGACTGTGGATATTCAAGTGTTATTTCCAAACAAGTGGCATCAATGATTCGATGGTTGATGGGAGGTGTAAGCTTCCAAGCTTTTATTATAACCCATGTTTGAGTAGATTTGGTGCAAATTTGAATCCATGGATATGAAGGAAAGAGTTGAACAATTAAAAGGTATGGAACACATGTTGTAGGTGCTATTATGCAAATATGATCTTTTGTATTGTCAAGATCTATTTTTTTTATCACAAATTTAAGTTATGTGAATTTTGGGTCAAAAGGGTTTCTTGGAATGTGCTTTTAATGAGGGTTTTGTAGAGGAAATTTTATGGGTGACCTGTTGAGACAAAATTGACCTCACCATTGGATACACAATGGTCGACAAATGAAGATTCATACACAATTTTCCCTATTTTGGCCATTTTAGGAAAGTACAAAAATATTTAAATCCCTTCTCCCTATTTAGTCATACTACCATTAAATTTGTAAGAAAAAAGATATTAAATTTTTTTTGATAATCTACAAAAACTAAAAATTACTCCCATTGAAATTTTTATTAAAAAATTCTTCCCTATAACAATTTAAAATTTATCATGGATTATAGAATTTTAAGCAAAACTTATAAAAACTTGAATTCTTCAACCCATTTTCAATGAAGATGTCGCTATGGGCATTGGTGCTAGTAGTGGACGACCCGGGTGTCACTAGCTTGCCACCCTATAAGCTAGACTAGAGGTTTTTTTTTCAAATGGGCATAAATTCTACCCAACATGTTAGATTTTTGACTTATTATACTCATTGGAAAGGTGGTTCTAGGAAATATAGAGTGGTTTAGGTTTGGTTCTATGATTGTGCTATTTTAATCAGATTTTGGAGCCCATAATTTAGATGTTGTCTTGTATATTTTTAGCATAATTTTTTCACAATCAAATTTTCAATTTTAAATAGGCATTGTAGAGCACGCAAAAGGTACTACATAGTGGATTAGTCATATTTTTAGTTTGTGCTATAGATAATGGTTTGTACTTATTTGATCACTTGCAAGTGCCTAAGATTTAGTGTATGATTGCATGAGCATCTAGATGATTCAAGAGGAAAAATCTCAATGGAGTACATGTTTTTATATGATATTTTTGATGGTACAATTGTTTATTAGTTTTGTAATTCTTGGTATAGGCTTAAAACTATTTTTTAAACTTCAACTCTGATGGTAATAGGTACAAAATTAGCTTTGGTTTTGTATGGGCTACGAGTAGATACTTGGTCTTTGCATGTATTAGTGCCTGGGACAAGTTATTTCGGTCAAGGTAAGCCACCCTTTATGACACAACCCGCTTCATCTTTAATCACTTTGATTTGATGCTTTTGTTCTCGGATAGGTGAAGCTTCATGTTTTCATGTTCCTTTTATTTCATAGGTGGTATGTTGGAGGATGAAATGAGTTATTTCTTTAGATGGTGGTCACTTTGGTTTTATTGCAAGTATTTTGATGGAGCACAAGAGCATGTTAGAGATTCATGTGGTTACATGTATGTTTTAGATACTGAATATGATCTAGATGATGAAGAAAAAATAAAGCTACCTCTAGGTGTTGTAAGGGGTTGCTCAAGTAGATTTTATCCTAGAATAGATTTGAGATCTATAGTTTAAACTCTTCCTCTTTATATCCTTAGCTTATTGGAAAATATACTTATAGATTTTGTAGGTAAATCTTGGAACTTGGACTAATATGGATGAATAAGTTTATCAATTATTGAAAATCCTATATCAAACCTAGTATGATCTATATGCCTAGCATACTCTAGAACATTAGAGTTACATTTTTTATTATTGACTCGGGCTAGAAAATGATAATGACAATGCCAATGATGACTTACCCTAACTAGAAAAAAATACCTATGATTGATAAATGACAATGATAATGATTGATAATCCCCTAATTCTCAATAGTTTTTTATCCTAAAATTGGAAGAGAGATTTTGACAATAAAAGTGCTAGGGTATTTTGATAATAAAAGTTGTAAAAGATAATGAATGAAATGAGATTTTCTTATTTATATGCTTCACTTAACATTTGATAAATTATGGAGGTTGATTTGCAAGATCAATGAATAGGAATATTCAAGATAGGGTAAGACCTAAATTTAAATTTTTTTTAAAAGAGGGAATTAAATAAATAAAATTCCTTTAATAAAATGATAGCTTGGATAAATAAATAAATATTAATTTATTTATGTTAGAAGAAAATATTCATTTTTTTAAAAATTTGTTTAAAAAAGGAGAGCATATTAAAGGTTTTTTTGAAAATGATCTAATTATAGAGGGAATTATTTAATTTAAATAAATTATTTAATTTATTTAAAACATGAGAGTTAGATAATTATAGAGGACCAAAGATAATTTTAATTAATATGAGAGGTAAAATAATAAGTGATGAATTAACTAAATAATTAAAGGTTATTTTAATCAATATAGATATGGTAAAAATATTAAGATGATTAAATAATTAAAAATGATTTAATTGTTATGAATCAAAAGAGGAATATGTTAGTTTAATTAAGTAATTCAATATTAAAAATATATTTAATTAATATAATCAGAAAAAATTATAAGGATAATGATGAAACGATAAGATGAAAATGATTATTTATTTTTAGGTATTATGAAATTTAAATTCTACTATTAATTTTCAACAAAATATTTTGTTTCCAACTTTTATCTACAATAGTTTTAAATTATATTTCAAAAATTTTATTACTAGGTTTGGAAAATAAGAACTTGGTTCAAAAATATTTTATAATAATAGTTTACTGAATAGAAAAAAAAATAGTTTTAATTTTATAACAACTTCTATTTTACCCTTTGTTCTTCAAAATGAAAAAATGGCACATGTTTATCAAAAAAACCCTTGGATAGTTCTAATTTTATTCTCTTAAAAAAAATGGTTATAAGTTATGCAGGATTGTATATTGTAGTGAATTGCTTATTTCATTATATTTTATAAGAAACAAAAGTAGATGAGATCTGATTCTTCTATCTACTTGGAGTTTTTCACATATAATAAATGGATTTTTTAATTAAAAATAATAAAATAATCAGTTGAATAAATGTATGTTAAAATGTTAATATCTTATTCAATGCAAAAACATTAATACTCTTAAGTTGACAACAACTACTTCATACATTTTCCTCAAACCATATATCTCTATTGAAAAGATTTTGTTTAATAGCTATACATAGATTTATTGTTTTGATTTTTTTTTATTTTCCTTTTTCTCAAACTTATGCTTGCTTTTATATTTTAATCAATTATAAATTTAAGTATAATTGATAAGAAAAAAATTCCACATAAAATCTAAATCTACAATCCACTTGAAGTGAATTTTTTTTATTAATTATAGTTTAAACGCATACAACAGAATTACATTCAGTTATGTCATCACTGATTTAACAGCTATACCATGTAACGCCATATGCAAGCCAAAATCTGCTTGTATAGATCCTAAATTTCTAACAGTGGAAGGATTATGTGATCAGTTCACATTACATAAAAAGATTATAAGTGGCTCTGTATATGAACTATACCAAAAAAACAATTTATATAGTCTGTCTATATAGTATTAGCTTATGCTGAGTGTCCCATGTTCCTCCTGTCAATGCAGGCTTCTAAGCTCCCCCAGTGTCTCAATGGCCTCCCATTCTTCATTTGAAAAGACTTGTTCAATTTTCTGATGCACGCTTTTATATTTTAATCAGTATAATTGGTAATAAAAAAATTCTACATTAAATCTGAGTCTACAATCAAGTTTAAGTTTTTTCATATACAATATATTTTATATAATAAAATGGGATTTTTCTTAAAACCAATGAAAGAGTCAGTTAGATGTGGACTATCAAATAAAAGAAACTATATCATATGTTAAGATACATAGTAAATGCAAATACACATGAAAATAGTAGTAGATGTGGCATGTACCTGAGCCAATGGATGTTGGCCTTGCATTGCATGTACTGGATGAGAGTTTTGATTCTTGCATGGCTTGTACCTGAGCCAACGACAGTTGGCCTCTCATGGCAGGTACTTGACCAGAAAGCTGGTGACCTGCTTTCACCCTTTTATTGGATATTCCTGTGGTAAATCAAATAGCATAACCATCCAGAAATGCATTCAAATAAAACTGAGATTTTAATATTAACAAAGATTACCCTTTGGCTTTCTCCTCGATCCTGTTTGTAAATAGCATTCTACTTCCGGCCTTGATCGAAAACTATAACCAGTAGCTAGCTTTATATAATACTCAGAATTTAAAACAAAAAAACAAAAAAACAATTAAATTTCACACTTAGAAAACTCTCATCAGATCCTATTTCCAACTGAGAAACTTGAAAAAAGAAAAGAAAAAAGAAAAACTTATCAAACACCTTATCAGGAGCACCGCTTTTCAGATCTCTTTTCCGTTATCCATCCCTGAGGTAACCAGTGAGAAAAAAGGTGAGAGTTCTTCAAGTTCGTCCAGAGAGGGTGGCTCATACAAAGAAGCATATGGCAGGGAAGAATCAATGTTCCTAGGTCATATTCCAGAGGACATCTTGAACATAATATTTTGCCAACCTCCTCTTCACACTCTGTTCCAACTTCGAACGTTTGTACTTCATGGCAAAGTATTATTTCTAGCTCTGTTCACTTTCACAATCTGTGGGAGCAGAATAATATGCAAATGTGGCTGGTGATGGATCATTATGATGAAACAACTGGGTCTTCTAATGGTCTTGCACTCTTTGATGTCAATAGAAGGCTAAGGTTCAAGAAAATATTTAATGATGAGTGGAGCTGCAGTCACTCACAATGGTTTCTCAGAGCTGGAGATGGGGGCCTCTTGCTTTATAGCTGTAAGAGAACTGGAGCCCTTAGAGTGGTCAATCCATTGACTATGCAGTCCCACTGTCTTGAAGATGCAAGACTGACCAGAAAAAGCAGGATTTCGTTTTACTTGAAAAGATATCATGATGATGTGGCTGTGCACTTCAAGTTTAATTCGAAGGAAAAGACTTATCAGGTTATTGTCATAATTGGAAATCTTTATCTTCGCAGAAGAAAGAAATTTTCTGTTTTGATTTATAGATCTGTAGAACAGAGATGGGAAATTAGAGACATTCACTTTGTGGAAAGAATGGATGGAAATATGACAATTAGCTTTCTTCCAAACATTTTAATGCAGAATCAAAAAGTCTACTGTTTTTCTGAAAATGGGGAATATGCGGTTTCGTATGATCTGAATGGAGATAGCAATATCAGGTTTCATTATATTAGGGGGATGCAAAGTTTCAGGCACCAGACCTTGGGAATTGTTATGTACAAGGGCAGAATGATAATGGTTTGTGAAAGGAAACCAGTGGATCTCCCATCATATATACATGCTTTGGTGTTTTATGAGTTTGATGAGCTTCAGTCGCGGTGGAGAAATAAATGTCAAGCAGCTGTATTGCCCTACTATTTGCCTCCTGGAATGATTTGTGTTGGGGGGGATTATATTTGGGTAATTCAGCAAAAGGAGGGCTATGGCAGCCATATAATTTTTATGGATATGGCTTGCCTTAGCTAATCTCCACCTGGCTCATAGGTACTGTCAAGCTCTATCACGATACACTGTCTTCTTCCCAGGTCCCCTATCGCTAATAGAACATTCTGGAAATGTTTGGAAAACTAATTTTCTGTTGTACGTCCATAATGTCATATAATCGACAAGCTGCAAGGAATAGATTTCCAACAAGCTGAAGCATCATCATGCTGTAATGTGACCGGTGGTGCTGACGACTCTCATCGTAATGTTTTCTGCTCGATACCAGCAATCATCTCACCATTACTCCCCACAGTGGCATGAGCTCGGGTAAGTATTATCGACGTCTAATCCTGGTTGTCCTGCTACATCACAATCTATCTGCTTTTGGAAAAACAGATCACACCTACAGACAACCTGGAAACAGAAATTGCACAGATAAACAATGAGATGATTGGTTTTATAGAGACACCAGGTGAGGCGGTGAGCCCTACATACTCGGACTATTAAGATAACCATGGCCTTTACAGGTTTTTGTGTTACAATCCCAATGCCAAATACACGCGAAATCCCTGTTTTCAATATATATTTTCTTCAACGGAAATATTTTTGGAAATGTCCCAACATACTATTGGTGAAAAGCTAATGACACGTCTCCCTTTTTTATTTTATTAAATATTAATTTAATAATATATGTATGATACAGTCTGGTCTGGCTTTGAAATTACCAACAAATATTTTGTTCTTGGCCAATTTGTCTTTATGTTAACCAATAATGTTATAGTTACACAGCTCTCGGAGCATAACAGTTGTTAATGCAGATCTCAATGAGTAAATGAGCTTTTAATTTTCAAACTATGTTGGGTTTTATTTTAGTAGCTAGTAATTTTCTTTGTACTTAATAATAGTGTTTGTACGAAAGTTGGATTATGACTAAATATAATTTTAGTAATTTAGTTGGAATGAAGTAATTTTTAACTTGGATATATTTAAAAAAATTAAGTTTTTAGAAATTAATTTTGTTATAAGAGATTTAAGTAGAGTTAAGGATATTCTTTTATTCTTATACATATAAGGATAAATAGAGTGATTTAAAAATGAGTAATTTTTATGTTAGAATGGAGTGAATTCCTTTTACTATTATATATGGCAGAGTATGTTGTGACATAAATTGAATGAGTGGCATTTTTAATTGAAAAGTATATTATTGCAATTAAACTACTTAATTGGTTGAGAAACACGCAACCTTACTTTTGTTTGTCATGTAGCGTACTAGATGAATAAAATACCTACTTCAATTGTGTAATTCTTATAGTAAACATAATTTAACTCTAGTTAATATATTATGCATTAGAATAATAAGGATATTATCTTACTCTTATGATATAACTGCTAATATTTAATTTTGTATGTTAGAATCCATATTGTGATGTAATTAGATGGAGTGAATTATTTTTTAGACTATATATGTTAGATATGTTTTGATGCAAATGAAGTGAGTGATATTTCATGATTGAAAAGAATAATGTGTTCTCACGTAGTGTACTAGATGAATAAAATACCTACTTCAATTGTGTAATTCTTATAGTGAACATTATTTAATTCTAGTTAATATATTATGCATTAGAATAATAAGGATATTATCTTACTCTTATGATATAACTGCTAATATTTAATTTTGTATGTTAGAATCCATATTGTGATGTAATTAGATGGAGTGAATTATTTTTTAGACTATATATGTTAGATATGTTTTGATGTAAATGAAGTGAGTGAAATTTCATGATTGGAAAGAATAATTTGTTTAATGATTGAAATGAATAATGTGTTTTAATTCACCTAAGTACCTTTCTTTGTTTATTCATATGTCCTATGTATTGTAATTGGTTCTAGGAAAATTTAGGGCTAGCAATTCATTGTCCAAAAATTCACCGCCAACAATTCACTACCTACAATTCATCATGAGAAAATTCACTGTAGTGGAAAAAATTCAGGGCAATGGAAAATTAATGGCAAGGAAAGTTCACCACCAACAATTCACTCTAGGGGAAAATTCATCACATTAAAAGTTTGCAATTAATTTTCTGGTGAATTGCTACTGGTGAATTTTCCTTGAGGTGAATTTTTCATAGGGGTGAAATTTCCTAAGTCATTCTAATTAAATTAGTTTATTGGTTGACAAACATTGTACCTTGCTTTTATTTCTCACGTGGTGTATTGGATGAATAAAAACTATTACTTCAATTCTTCCATGATATAATTGGATGGAGTATTTCCTTTCACTAAATTATATATGTTAGGATATGTTGTGATGTAAAAGGAGTGAGTGACATTTCATGATTGAGATATATATTGTTATTTAGTTTTGATGAATGAATTTCTTTGGTTACTTTAGATGTCCAAATATTTATTGTGAACTAATTGGAATAACTATCTTTTATTGTGAACTAATTGGAAACTTAGTTGTTGCTGAATTTTTTGGAGATCGTGGTCTTTTATTGTTATTGTTTTTACAACCTTTCCAACTTTGATGTCTTTAATGTTTCTATCTTTAATTTGTAAGCTTTGTGGTTTCGGGTCCTGTAAAACCCGTTTTATCCTCTTTCAAAAACTATATATTGCAATTAAATTGCATTATTGATTGACAAATAGACAGTCTTACTTTTATTTTTGATGTAGTGTTAGATGAATCAAAAACCTCACTTATGTTCTTACACATGAACACTATTTAATTCTAGTCACCATATTATGCATAGGAATAATAAAAAAATTATTTTAGTATTATAATAACTACTTATTTTTCATAGAGAATAGAAAGTGATCTACTACATTGACAAAATGATAAGGAACAACAAAAATAGAAAACATATACAAAAACTATTTGAAAAATTAATAATTAAATATGGAAAATAATACATTTCTATTATATTTGAATAAAATGAGTTCAAATAGAATAGTGTTTTGCAATATAAACCTATATTACGGAAAGCCAAAATAGAAGTAGCAATCATTCTCAGAAAAGCTAAAATAAAAAATATTTTAAACTAGTTAAGACAACCAAACCTTTAAAATTAGATAAATCTAATACAAATAAATATACATGCAATTAACAATCAAGGGGAGGGATGATGCAAGAGAAATTTGTTGCAGGTGAGGGTTTTAGTAGTGAATACAATGACAATGTGCAATGAATTAGAAGGGAAGCCAAGAATATTGAAGAATCCTAGGTGGGTGTAGACAATGGTGATGGGGTTGGTACAAATACTACATCACATAGTGAAAACCCCTACAAGGTTGATGTAATTGAAATTGTGGAAGATGTAGAGGTTTTTGAAAAGATCACTATAATTGGGAGATTTTTTGGGTAAACATACACGTTATGAAATTAGTGAAAGGGTCTCCAAGAACTGGCAAGGATCCAATTAATAATGAATTTCCTACTGAAAGAATTCTTTATTGAAGTTCTTGAAAATGAAGTACTATGAGATAAGGTGATGGAGAATGATAGATGGAAAAATGTAGACTCCTTCCTTTATTTACAAAAGTGGGAAAGGAATTCCAATCGTCATTTATTAAATCCACAGAATGACTAGACATGGATTTGACTCTACAACTTACACTTTGAGTATTGGTTCCATTGATGCTTAAAAAACATAGGGGACTCAATGGGGTTGGTGATTGACATAGACTTCAGGAATAACAAATCCCTTATCTATACAAGAATCCAAATTATTACAATATACTATATTCCTAAGGAAATTTATATATCTTCTCTGAAAGGTGAATGGAATAAATCAATTGGAGTGGAAATTCCAAAGTCTTTCCACGTTAACTGAAAATGACATAGCCACTCTAAGGAAGATTGCAAAAGGAAAGCAAAACATTTAAAGAAATTTGGAAAGTGAAAAGAAAAAAATAGGAAATGATTAAGGAAACCAGTAACAAGGAGGAAAAAAAGGATGGAAAGGAAAATGCATGGGCCTTAGTGGTGGTAGAAGCATTAGTGGCTAGCCAACTAGAAAACACAATTCATATGGAGGAAGGGGAATTAATGGAGAATCAAGAGTTACCACTAATAGAGATTGCCTTGATACAAAATGGTGAAAATTTTAAAATAAGTGTATAGAATGAAAGAAAATGGGAATATGCTTCAGAGACAAAAGATGCCATCAAAATATCTCAACCGAGGCACCTTCCAAATTTCAAAGGTCACCTCAACTCCAAGAATAAGAAGGAAACCAAATAAACATAAGAGGGAAGAAGAGGCTTCAATACGTGATCAAACCTCAATCAAATTCTACATGAGTAGATCCAAGGGAGGTCGTTCACCCTTGGAAGAAGATAAAGATCCTCACCTAGAACATTGGGGGACTAAATGCCCTTAACAAAAAGCATCTAGTCAAGCACCAGTTGAACTATTTGAACACTGACATCATATTATTACAAAAAACTCTAGTGAAGGAAAATGCATACCCTAGAATTTTCACACTTGTTTGTGCCTGAATTACTTTATTTATCCTTATTTATGTCATAATTGGTCCTATTTCGCATCCACAAGCCTAATAAATTGCATCTTTTTATGGATAATCATGACAAAAATCAAAGGGTAAATGATAATTTAATGATTCTAGTTGTGTGTCCCTAATGTTTGGATTGGGACTAAGACACTACCTAGGGTGTATTTGTTCTCAAAAGGTCTTGGGACCCTCTTTGGAGTCTATGCCTTGAGTTTCAAGCCTTGGGACTAAGACAAAAACTAGGACGTTATAGTCCCCCTTAAGTTATTTTTGGGTTTTAATTTCAAATCTTGGTGAGATGTAGCCTCCTTTAATTAATGAATTTATATGTTAGCTTGGTGTGATGTAGTTTCAGGATATTAATCATAGATAAGTAAATACAAGGTTCTTTTCCTATTTTATCATATAAGAAATTCATGAGAGCATCCTAACAAGTTTACAAGTGACACAAGAGCATTCAAGAGAAATTCATTAAGTATTTAGAGCCAACATCAAGATTCAAGCATCATGTCAAAAATATTCTTGTGGTTTGTGTGTTTTTCAGCTAACATTTGTGATGTAGGGTTTTGATTCAAGCAAGCAATTCAAGTCAAGATATATCAAGCACTACTTCAATTCAAGATCTACATTCAAGTAGCCACTTCACACAAGTTTGTAGATTTCATATAATAGGGGTTTCGTGAGTTGCAACATAGCACTTTGTCCATTCATCATTTCCCCTCTTTATTTCATTTCATTCAAAGGTTTAATTGCCAACAAGGGGTTTGACCAAGGAAAACCCCCATTTACTAACAATCAACAAGTTTTTCCTCTCTTGCATGTTTGTATTTGTAGATTAAGGTTGAAGACTTGAAGATCACTTGAAGTGAAAAGTTTCCAAATTGTAAAGTTGCATTGCAAAGTTGTCATATTCATGGAAACTCACCTACAAGTCAGATTTGGAAGTTTCAGGATCAAAGATTTAAGAAGAAGGAAGTGCAAACATTGAGCCTCGGGATCACAATCAAATATTTCATAAACTCAAGATAATGAAGTGGGTGGACTTTGCAGACAAGTGGATGAAGTGGGTCTAAGCATACATATAAATTCCAAGTTATTTCATCATAATAAATGGTACCCTGTGTGGATTTTTTAGCAATGCTAGGGGATCTAGCAAGGAGACCCATTATCTCCCTTCCTCTTTTTGTTAATGATTGAAGCACTAAGCTACAATATTTCCCTACTCCATGAATTGGGGAGTTGGAAGGGCATAAAAGTGTTAGAAGTTATCTGGCCATTTCACACTAGTTCTTCACCAATAATACCATCCTCTTTTGAACTTGATCATTGGAGGAAACAAAATAAATCAAGGTGGTTTTGGAAAAATTGAATTGTGAAGTTGGTCATGGAGTGAATAGGGAAAAATTAGTTATATTTTTTCAATACTAGAAAAATAATGTAGCATAGAATAGTAGGTGTGCTAGATTTTAATACAAGTTGAATCCCATCGAAATATCTAGGAATTCCTCTATTCTACAATCGTGCTAGACCTTCATTATGAGAATATACATTGGATAGAACTATAGGTTTGGAACTAAAAATTGGAGGGGAAGGTGGCTCATATTGGTGAGCATGCTAATAATGATAAAGGTGGTTTTAGTGGCTATTGCAATATATATGCTAACATGCCTAAAACCACCAAAAAGGGTGGTGAATCAGTTAATGGGGATACAACATAAATTTCTTTGGGATGTGGCACATGATTAAATAAAAATTCTAGGATGGGTCACAGTGGTGAAGCCAAAGGCTGAAGGTGGAGCGAGTATCGAGTTGTTGATATTGCACAATGAAGCATTCAATACAAAGTTGGTATGGCGTATGTACAAAAACTAAGAGGAGCCATGGGCCAAGATTCTATTGGACAAATACTTGGATTCTCATGAGGAAAATGGAGTTCTAACCATTGCTAATCCATAGAGGGTATCAACAGTATAGAACATTAGTTTTTCCTGCAAGTCAATAATCACTAATCACATAACTTGGGTGCTGAGGGATAGGAAGGATAAATACTCTTGGTTTGACTCTTGGAATGGCTATGAGCCACTTGAAAATTTTTGGCCATCGAAGACACAATCCTAAAAGCCATTGAAAAGTATGGGTATTGCATTAGGAACAATACAAACCTATGGGAAGCTAAAGGAAGGACTGAATACCAATGGAAAGATCTTTCTTGCTTACCTACAACTCAAAGAGTAGTGCTAGAAGCTAAACTAGCCAAACACAGATTGTATTTTATATGTGAGCTAGATACTATAATGGTTTGTTGTTCAAAGCTCTAGGGAACATTCAGTGAAAGTGGGCTATGAAGCCATAAGGAAATAAGGGTACACAATGATATCACCTGCACAACTATGTTAGATTAACTTTGTTCTTTTGAAAGTATGGGTATTTTCTTGTAAATCCTTTCATTCCAAGATTTTAACCAAGGATCTTCCATAGAGAATTGAAAAAGTAGGTCCTCATAGATGTGTTCTCTTCTATAATAATTTTGACTTGATAAATCACTTGTTGCTTTAGTGTGAGGTGGCACAAGTATGTTTGAAATTTTTCTATGTTGAACTAGAATG
>VDFB02284020.1:0-81809 GCA_007258455.2 Sequoia sempervirens | reverse complement strand
TTTTGTTTGTCATGTAGCGTACTAGATGAATAAAATACCTACTTCAATTGTGTAATTCTTATAGTAAACATAATTTAACTCTAGTTAATATATTATGCATTAGAATAATAAGGATATTATCTTACTCTTATGATATAACTGCTAATATTTAATTTTGTATGTTAGAATCCATATTGTGATGTAATTAGATGGAGTGAATTATTTTTTAGACTATATATGTTAGATATGTTTTGATGCAAATGAAGTGAGTGATATTTCATGATTGAAAAGAATAATGTGTTCTCACGTAGTGTACTAGATGAATAAAATACCTACTTCAATTGTGTAATTCTTATAGTGAACATTATTTAATTCTAGTTAATATATTATGCATTAGAATAATAAGGATATTATCTTACTCTTATGATATAACTGCTAATATTTAATTTTGTATGTTAGAATCCATATTGTGATGTAATTAGATGGAGTGAATTATTTTTTAGACTATATATGTTAGATATGTTTTGATGTAAATGAAGTGAGTGAAATTTCATGATTGGAAAGAATAATTTGTTTAATGATTGAAATGAATAATGTGTTTTAATTCACCTAAGTACCTTTCTTTGTTTATTCATATGTCCTATGTATTGTAATTGGTTCTAGGAAAATTTAGGGCTAGCAATTCATTGTCCAAAAATTCACCGCCAACAATTCACTACCTACAATTCATCATGAGAAAATTCACTGTAGTGGAAAAAATTCAGGGCAATGGAAAATTAATGGCAAGGAAAGTTCACCACCAACAATTCACTCTAGGGGAAAATTCATCACATTAAAAGTTTGCAATTAATTTTCTGGTGAATTGCTACTGGTGAATTTTCCTTGAGGTGAATTTTTCATAGGGGTGAAATTTCCTAAGTCATTCTAATTAAATTAGTTTATTGGTTGACAAACATTGTACCTTGCTTTTATTTCTCACGTGGTGTATTGGATGAATAAAAACTATTACTTCAATTCTTCCATGATATAATTGGATGGAGTATTTCCTTTCACTAAATTATATATGTTAGGATATGTTGTGATGTAAAAGGAGTGAGTGACATTTCATGATTGAGATATATATTGTTATTTAGTTTTGATGAATGAATTTCTTTGGTTACTTTAGATGTCCAAATATTTATTGTGAACTAATTGGAATAACTATCTTTTATTGTGAACTAATTGGAAACTTAGTTGTTGCTGAATTTTTTGGAGATCGTGGTCTTTTATTGTTATTGTTTTTACAACCTTTCCAACTTTGATGTCTTTAATGTTTCTATCTTTAATTTGTAAGCTTTGTGGTTTCGGGTCCTGTAAAACCCGTTTTATCCTCTTTCAAAAACTATATATTGCAATTAAATTGCATTATTGATTGACAAATAGACAGTCTTACTTTTATTTTTGATGTAGTGTTAGATGAATCAAAAACCTCACTTATGTTCTTACACATGAACACTATTTAATTCTAGTCACCATATTATGCATAGGAATAATAAAAAAATTATTTTAGTATTATAATAACTACTTATTTTTCATAGAGAATAGAAAGTGATCTACTACATTGACAAAATGATAAGGAACAACAAAAATAGAAAACATATACAAAAACTATTTGAAAAATTAATAATTAAATATGGAAAATAATACATTTCTATTATATTTGAATAAAATGAGTTCAAATAGAATAGTGTTTTGCAATATAAACCTATATTACGGAAAGCCAAAATAGAAGTAGCAATCATTCTCAGAAAAGCTAAAATAAAAAATATTTTAAACTAGTTAAGACAACCAAACCTTTAAAATTAGATAAATCTAATACAAATAAATATACATGCAATTAACAATCAAGGGGAGGGATGATGCAAGAGAAATTTGTTGCAGGTGAGGGTTTTAGTAGTGAATACAATGACAATGTGCAATGAATTAGAAGGGAAGCCAAGAATATTGAAGAATCCTAGGTGGGTGTAGACAATGGTGATGGGGTTGGTACAAATACTACATCACATAGTGAAAACCCCTACAAGGTTGATGTAATTGAAATTGTGGAAGATGTAGAGGTTTTTGAAAAGATCACTATAATTGGGAGATTTTTTGGGTAAACATACACGTTATGAAATTAGTGAAAGGGTCTCCAAGAACTGGCAAGGATCCAATTAATAATGAATTTCCTACTGAAAGAATTCTTTATTGAAGTTCTTGAAAATGAAGTACTATGAGATAAGGTGATGGAGAATGATAGATGGAAAAATGTAGACTCCTTCCTTTATTTACAAAAGTGGGAAAGGAATTCCAATCGTCATTTATTAAATCCACAGAATGACTAGACATGGATTTGACTCTACAACTTACACTTTGAGTATTGGTTCCATTGATGCTTAAAAAACATAGGGGACTCAATGGGGTTGGTGATTGACATAGACTTCAGGAATAACAAATCCCTTATCTATACAAGAATCCAAATTATTACAATATACTATATTCCTAAGGAAATTTATATATCTTCTCTGAAAGGTGAATGGAATAAATCAATTGGAGTGGAAATTCCAAAGTCTTTCCACGTTAACTGAAAATGACATAGCCACTCTAAGGAAGATTGCAAAAGGAAAGCAAAACATTTAAAGAAATTTGGAAAGTGAAAAGAAAAAAATAGGAAATGATTAAGGAAACCAGTAACAAGGAGGAAAAAAAGGATGGAAAGGAAAATGCATGGGCCTTAGTGGTGGTAGAAGCATTAGTGGCTAGCCAACTAGAAAACACAATTCATATGGAGGAAGGGGAATTAATGGAGAATCAAGAGTTACCACTAATAGAGATTGCCTTGATACAAAATGGTGAAAATTTTAAAATAAGTGTATAGAATGAAAGAAAATGGGAATATGCTTCAGAGACAAAAAGATGCCATCTAAATATCTCAACTGAGGCACCTTCCAAATTTCAAATGTCACCTCAACTCCAAGAATAAGAAGGAAACCAAATAAACATAAGAGGGAAGAAGAGGCTTCGATAGGTGATCAAACCTTAATCAAATTCTACATGAGTAGATCCAAGGGAGGTCGTTCGCCCTTGGAGGAAGATGAGGATCCTCACCTAGAACATTGGGGGACTAAATGCCCCTAACCAAAAGTGTCTAGTCAAGCACCAGTTGAACTATTTGAACACTGACATCATATTATTACAAGAAACTATAGTGAAGGAAAATGCATACCCTAGAATTTTCACACTTGTTTGGGCCTGAATTGCTTTATTTATCCTTATTTATGTCATAATTGGTCCTATTTCGCATCCACAAGCCTAATAAATTGCATCTTTTTATGGATAATCATGACAAAAATCAAAGGGTAAATGATAATTTAATGATTCTAGTTGTGTGTCCCTAATGTTTGGATTGGGACTAAGACACTACCTAGGGTGTATTTGTTCTCAAAAGGTCTTGGGACCCTCTTTGGAGTCTATGCCTTGAGTTTCAAGCCTTGGGACTAAGACAAAAACTAGGACGTTATAGTCCCCCTTAAGTTATTTTTGGGTTTTAATTTCAAATCTTGGTGAGATGTAGCCTCCTTTAATTAATGAATTTATATGTTAGCTTGGTGTGATGTAGTTTCAGGATATTAATCATAGATAAGTAAATACAAGGTTCTTTTCCTATTTTATCATATAAGAAATTCATGAGAGCATCCTAACAAGTTTACAAGTGACACAAGAGCATTCAAGAGAAATTCATTAAGTATTTAGAGCCAACATCAAGATTCAAGCATCATGTCAAAAATATTCTTGTGGTTTGTGTGTTTTTCAGCTAACATTTGTGATGTAGGGTTTTGATTCAAGCAAGCAATTCAAGTCAAGATATATCAAGCACTACTTCAATTCAAGATCTACATTCAAGTAGCCACTTCACACAAGTTTGTAGATTTCATATAATAGGGGTTTCGTGAGTTGCAACATAGCACTTTGTCCATTCATCATTTCCCCTCTTTATTTCATTTCATTCAAAGGTTTAATTGCCAACAAGGGGTTTGACCAAGGAAAACCCCCATTTACTAACAATCAACAAGTTTTTCCTCTCTTGCATGTTTGTATTTGTAGATTAAGGTTGAAGACTTGAAGATCACTTGAAGTGAAAAGTTTCCAAATTGTAAAGTTGCATTGCAAAGTTGTCATATTCATGGAAACTCACCTACAAGTCAGATTTGGAAGTTTCAGGATCAAATATTTAAGAAGAAGGAAGTGCAAACATTGAGCCTTAGGATCACAATCAAATATTTCATAAACTCAAGATAATGAAGCGGGTGGACTTTGCAGACAAGTGGATGAAGTGGGTCTAAGCATACATATAAATTCCAAGTTATTTCATCATAATAAATGGTACCCTGTGTGGATTTTTTAGCAATGCTAGGGGATCTAGCAAGGAGACCCATTATCTCCCTTCCTCTTTTTGTTAATGATTGAAGCACTGAGCTACAATATTTCCCTACTCCATGAATTGGGGAGTTGGAAGGGCATAAAAGTGTTAGAAGTTATCTGGCCATTTCACACTAGTTCTTCACCAATAATACCATCCTCTTTTGAACTTGATCATTGGAGGAAACAAAATAAATCAAGGTGGTTTTGGAAAAATTGAATTGTGAAGTTGGTCATGCAATGAATAGGGAAAAATTAGTTATATTTTTTCAATACTAGAAAAATAATGTAGCATAGAATAGTAGGTGTGTTGGATTTTAATACAAGTTGAATCCCATCGAAATATCTAGGAATTCCTCTATTCTACAATTGTGCTAGACCCTCATTATGAGAATATACATTGGATAGAACTATAGGTTTGGAACTAAAAATTGGAGGGGAAGGTGGCTCATATTGGCAAGCATGCTAATAATGATAAAGGTGGTTTTAGTGGCTATTGCAATATATATGCTAACATGCCTAAAACCACCAAAAAGGGTGGTGAATCAGTTAATGGGGATACAACATAAATTTCTTTGGGATGTGGCACATGATTAAATAAAAATTCTAGGATGGGTCACAGTGGTGAAGCCAAAGGCTGAAGGTGGAGCGAGTATCGAGTTGTTGATATTGCACAATGAAGCATTCAATACAAAGTTGGTATGGCGTATGTACAAAAACTAAGAGGAGCCATGGGCCAAGATTCTATTGGACAAATACTTGGATTCTCATGAGGAAAATGGAGTTCTAACCATTGCTAATCCATAGAGGGTATCAATAGTATGGAACGTTAGTTTGTCCTGCAAGTCAATAATCACTAATCACATAACTTGGGTGCTGAGGGATAGGAAGGATAAATCCTCTTGGTAAGACTCTTGGAATGGCTATGAGCCACTTGAAAAATTTTGGCCATCGAAGACACAATCCTGAAAGCCATTGATAAGTATGGGTATTGCATTAGGAACAATACAAACCTATGGGAAGCTAAAGGAAGGACTAAATACCAATGGAAAGATCTTTCTTGCTTACCTACAACTCAAAGAGTAGTGCTAGAAGCTAAACTAGCCAAACACAGATTGTATTTTATATGTGAGCTAGATACTATAATGGTTTGTTGTTCAAAGCTCTAGGGAACATTTAGTGAAAGTGGGCTATGAAGCCATAAGGAAACAAGGGTACACAATGATATCACCTGCACAACTATGTTAGATTAACTTTGTTCTTTTGAAAGTATGGGTATTTTCTTGGAAATCCTTGCATTCCAAGATTTTAACCAAGGATCTTCCATAGAGAATTGAAAAAGTAGGTCCTCATAGATGTGTTCTTTACTATAATAATTTTGACTTGATAAATCACTTGTTGCTTTAGTGTGAGGTGGCACAAGTATGTTTGAAATTTTTCTATGTTGAACTAGAATGGGTGGGGCCATTACCAAATGGTATATTAGAGGTATTTGAAGCATGACCATTAATGGGGAAGGTATTTGCGATGGCTAGATTGTGGTGGGAAGTCCCAACCATGATAATATAGTAATTTTGTATAGAATGAAATGTAAGGATCCCTAAAGACATGTAGACTCAAGTGGATGGTATCCTTTGTAAAATTGAAAAGGGAATCTATGAACATTTCAATGTGAAGGAAAGAAATAGGAGCTATGTGTTTATATCAACATGGGACCAAAGGATGGTTTAGAATTGGCCCCTAATAAAAACCCCAAGAGGTTACCTTTTGAACTCCAAGAAAAATAGGGGAAACTAAAATGGATGTTGCCAACCCAAGGAAAATTGAAGTTGAAATTCAATGGGGCTTGGGTAGTCGCACAATACTAGTTTACAAATTTTGACCAAACTAGACACTGAACTATTTTTTTCTAACTAAATCTTCAAATTTGAGCACCTATAGCAGCTAAACCATGAGGAATTTGAAGATGATGCAAACTAGTCATTTGTGACATTTCTTTTGTAGAGTCTAAATACATTTTTTTCAAAAGTTTTGGAATTAGATTGCACTTCTTTTAACATTTCCTTTGAAAACTAGTTTTTCTCAATAATTTTTAAGGAGTGATGCTCACTGTATACAACATAAATTTTTTCCATGAAGGATAATATTTTAATTATTTCAAATTTATATTTTTACCCATGATATCTAACACTTCCATTTGGTTTCATAGTGTTTTATTGAATATTTTTTCCTTAATCAAGTTTCAAAGTCAAACTAATTACAATTCAGACATAGGCAGACTATATACAACATAAAAAAATTCTATGTTTTGAATTCTTTTTTGTTGGATCAACGACTTCAATATCTAGTGCATTGATATTTTATAAAGAAAAATATCATAATCTACTATTTTTCCACATGTGTAGAATAGAGAGCTTGATTTTTGATGAAAAACCTACATTCACAAGAAACAAAAAATATATATAATAATAAAATTAAATTTATTTAAAATTATATTTTTTAGGAAGCTTATAATAAGAACTACATAGTTACAAAAAATAAATTTTAAATGAATTTATTTGATACCCCAAAAGGTAAATCAAAAGTGGTTTTTTATCAACATTTTGATAGGAGTAAAGGAGACTCTATTATAGGTATGGTTTAACACTAGCATGATTATATCCAAGGGGGTTTTATCTAAGGTCGTTTGATCAAACCCTCTTCAATTGGAACCCTTTAAATGGAACTTTTCAAGGCTTAAATCATTATATTTTCTAAAAAAATGTGATTTCAGCAAAAATCAGGATCTCCTAGAAATTGTAAACCAATATTGTGGGGTCACCTATCTCAAAGGGAAACCCTGGGACCTTAGGTGTAGGATTTGTTCATAGCAATGATAAAATGAAAAATGTGTGGGTAGTGTCCAAAATATTTTTGGAAGGGACAAAAAATAACGTAGAATGTTTGACTCTTTATGAAGGGGTGAAGTTCCATGAAGATAATAGTAAGCACCAAGTTGATATTAAGGGAGATTCTTTAATTTTAATCATGGTAGTTTCATCAAATCAATGTCACCTACATATTCAACCCATCAACTACAAAAATAGGGTAATGCAAAGGTGATTGATTATGCAAAAAAATAGGCCCTTATGGCAAAAAACTTAAAAATCAAGGTTAGGCAACTTGGACGAATATTTGAATAAGTATCTATATTATTCTTTCAAAATATGTAAGAATAGAATTTATCTAAAATCTCTTAATTTAGTTTCTAAAATACTCTAGGGTTTTATTTTAAAATAAATAAAATATATTTGGTGAAAATTTTGAAATTTCAATGCGTGAGTAATTTCAATTTCAGTGAAAAATAAGAAGCAGGCTTGTCTTAACTAATTCTAACCATAAAATGATAATATTTTTTTGTAAGATTTTATATATAAGTAGAGGACCTGCGTTTGATGTGGATGCATATTTTTTATAATTTTTTCCCAAGTAAATAATTTTCACTCAGAATTTTTATTACAACTTTTAGAAAAATATAGTAAACTCGCCTCATTCCACTCACCTTTAACTTCTGGTCAAAACTTCATGAAATTTAATTTCTTATTTTAATCCTACAGTATGGTGAAGCATATAATGTGATTACCATATTTGATTCAAAAAAATATGATACTCATTTGAAAGTTATAGATGTTTTTCAATCAAATTTTATCGATAAGGACTCTTGAATTTAATTTAATAGAAAAATGAATTCTTTTAACTATTTATTAAATTCAAATTAAATCATATTTTATATTTTGGAAAGCTGAGAATCTCCTCTAAAACCCTCTTTTTAAGTTTCATTAATTTTGGTGAAAAAAAGTCATCACTACTATTACCCCTACAAATATTGCCACTTTTTAAGCACTCATGATCCTTTACATACCCACACAATCTCCCATGTGCTGGACTAGGCTGGAAGAAGACAAAACACATCCAGGAACCTCCACTACATGCATAAGACAAATCTAAAATAATCAAAGAAATATCAATTCTACCAATAATAACACATAAATTTTAACCATGTAGTACCAAGGACCATCCACAAAAATCTACAAATCCTATAACCAATTGCTGCAAGAAACATCTCTCTCAACAATCTTCCACAACTCTCCCATGTTCTCCATATCTAATAGAAGAAAGAGATACAAGAACCTCCATGTCATCAACCAAGTGACAAAACATTACCACAAACTAGTGATCACCATAGCTCCACATAGAAATATCACATCTAAAGTCATATGAATCTGAACATATAGGAAGAAGAACCAAACTAAGGAGAAAAATCTGCAAATCATAAACATGTAGCATACCCTTCTACATACACATCTAAATGCCAACTATGTCAAGAAAGATATCCTTCACAACCTCAAGATAAATGCCATAAAAAAATCCAATCTTGTTAAACCTTGAGAGATCAAACATAACATATGCATCATGTATCTACATGGATGTAACCTTCTTAAAGAAGACCAAACTGCTCCATTTACTATCTTAGGAAATTGGCATATTACCATCCCCTATGATCATCATAAATTAAAAGGAAAACCCAATGAGATAACCATGCTATCCATCTCTTGCAATGAATCCTACTAAAACATCTAATAAAATCGAAAGATCTATGTTTATGAAAGAAGCAATAAAGCACCTGAGAGAAACAATAGGCAATACCTCTCAAGTGATAAGCTTCTGATTAGACCAAGAGTGGGGAATACAAATGCTCCTCCAAGATATGCAAGTGATCATGACTCCTCTAAGAGCAGTCTCCTCATAGGTCTCTTTTGAAATTACATTCAACCAAGGAGTAGGCTCCTCAAACTTTTGTTGAAATCTCATCAAGAGTAACCATCTCAACAACACTTCTCTCATCTCAACAGAAATATAGCCTCACCCAAATCTCCATGTATCCATGAGCACTAACAAATAATAATCTCATGCTAAACTCCAAATGCATCATTACACTATCATAAAGTTCTCAAGCATATGACCATTACACCCAAAACATAGAGAATCACCAAACCACTATCAAAGATTGAATCATCTAAATCAAGAACTTATCATGACATTATGATCTTACCATCCCCATTAGGAGATCCCATGCTCCAATTGAGCATACCATGTTCTCAATATAAATTCATCATGTCAAAGCTCTAATGTACAATCATGAGTATAGCATGACATAAGAAAAAAAAACTATAAACCAACATCACCTATCAAGCACCATCAACACCTCAACCCAAAGACCACAAGAGTCCTCCATGGCTTCAAGATGCTACACATCCTCAAATAATGTTCACATGAAAATTTGAAGAAACCCTTTTGTAGCAACATGATCTACTTGAGTCTCTCTAAAACATCTACATCACTAAAGAAGATCATTCACCACATAGTGATGAATACACAGTCATTGCTAAAAATCCCATTGAACCATGGTATTGAGATTTCCAAGCACATTACACACCATCTCCAGATCTGAAAATCATCTAGGTTAATGCATATACAAGTGTATTATTGATCACACCAAGTGAATCCAAGATCTCCAAATCAAGGAAATACGCCATGCTACATAACAAAAAACTGACTATCCAAAGTACTCTTGTATCATCCATCCTCTCATCTCAAAGCAACTAGACCAATACACAAGTGACCACAGACAAGGCCAACTAACAAGTCTACATCAACATAGAATCAAACCTTGTGGATATAGATAGTCCACATCTGATTCATATATGCAATCATGTAGGTAAAGACAATCCACAACATTGCATAAATTGTATATCAAATCAATGCAAAATGAAAACCCATTATCACATTGGAAATTATAAATATGAGATCTCAAAGAGAATAACCATGTAGACAACATGACTCAAGCACCAAACCAAACCCATATCCAATTTTTGAATCATCTCACAATGAGCACCATAATCATGGAATCCACCAAGCATCACCACAAAAATGTTGAGTGACTAATCATATGCCAATACTCCCATGTAGAGAAAGAATCTCACTTCCTCACACCCTGCATGAAACATGCATGTAGAAATAAAACTATCTATTCCAATAACACCCCAAAAATGAGGGTCTAGAAAATAACTTAACCACAGCTCCACAAAACCACAAGTTTTTCTTGACCATGTAAAACCTGCAAAACCACTTTGCTTGAAAAAAAACCCATGTGCATCCACACCCACTTCACATCTAGAAGATTCAAAAGTATAAAAATTACCATAATAGTTAAACTAGAATAATGGATTATTACATATGAGCATAGATGTAATGACACGAATTGCACCTAGGGGCAATTCCACATTTTTGCATTTTTACCTAGCATTTATGACACCATAGGGAATTAATGAAAAAAATCCCATGAGTCATAATTTCACAATTATTACTCCATGTGGACTTGTGGTAGAGAAACAAAAGCTTGGTAACATGTTTCCTAAAAATATAGGCTTTCGATGCCTACGTGGCTTGTAGATGTCTGCACAACATGCTATCATCCTAGTGGTTTTCTAAGTTTGAAACTAGGAATATGGAACCCTAACTCTTTTGACATGTGTCCCAGCAATTGGGTTTCAGATAAAATGACTCTTTTCCATGCTTGCATGCATTAAAAACCCCTCTCTTTCTCTCATTTTTGGTGGGAAGTCATTCATTAAAGCTTTCTTGTTAATTTCTCCAGGCTTTAGTTCTCTTCATCCTTGATAGTAGCACTCTCACAAGTGAAGCCATGCCCGACTGAGGTCCCTCTAGCAACAAAAACTCTCAAGTAAGCACTCAATGGTGTGTCCATATGCTTTGGAGAGGGTCTTGACCCATGGGTAATGATTTCTGTCTCTTTCACTTTCCTTAATTGTTCATTTACTATCTTGTGGTTCGGGTTCTACTCCTGATTGGATTTTTCTTTCACCACATGCTTTGTTTACTTCATTTACTTAGATAGGCCCCTATATAGCCCCAAAATTCCCCCTTGTTCTTCTATGTGTAGGTGCAAATTGGGGCTTGGAGTGCAGAGTTCAACATATGGTAAAAAGTAAGTTCCACCTGAGTTGCCTTGTGCTTATTACAATTTTTCAGCTTCCTATTCATTTTTTTCTTTTAGTAAATTCCCAACTTGAGCTTAGAATTGAAACATGGTTCTTTCCACTCAACCACTTCATCCCTTTGTCACTTAGGACACTAGCACACCTTTTAGATGACAAAAAAACACGTTGGCGTCTTAAAACCACGCTGCTATATTTTGGCCAAGAGATTTCTCATTTGAGGCAGGAATGTCAGGGTTTCACTCTATCAAAGACCTAAAATAACTTTTTCTGAAACACAACTTAAGGTATACTTTTCCTAGATTTTTGTTGACTTGATTATGTTTAGGTGTATAAAGGAAATTATTTCCTTGGTGATCTCTTGAGAATAAATGGACTAGTGTGTAATGAATCTCTCTTATATCAACATTATGGTGAACCCAATGTGAATGCATCAGATCTATTTTCATGATGTATCATGTTTATGACCAACCCTTTTCTGAAGGATATTTTGATATGTTGGAAGACTCTCTAGACGATTTCTTAGAAATGCTTTCCCTTATCTATAAATATTCTTAACAAAATCTCCCCTTGCAAGTTGAGGAGTCAGTAAATGTAGTTATGATCTATGTGGCTCATTTGAACCCTAAGAAATTCATCATTGGCATGACCCTGGCTAAACCACCCCCTAGTGATAAATATTTTGTCTATGGGATTTCATGTCATAGTGATTCATCAGAGTTATATTCAAGGTTCGTGAGAGCTACAGACTATACTTCCTATAATACTATTGGGAATACATATAATACTTGGATCAACAAACCTTTTATTTCCACATCACAACCCACTCAAGTTCCTACTTCTCTACCACCTTCCCAACCAAGCCTTCCTTCAACACCTAAGCATGTGATCAAAGTGCTAGGTGATTATGATCTTGTTGAGAAACTTCATGTTAGACCAACTAAGATCTCATTTTGGCACTTTCTTTAGACCACTATGGTTTACCAAGAGATGCAACAAGAAGCCTTACAAAAGATTCTTTTTTCTGCCTCCCCCAGGCCTATGGATTTTAATTCATTATTGGCTCATATTAAGGTGGATTCACCAAATATTATGTTCTACCCACAAGAACTCTTACCTCTGGATGTACAGAAGCAAGCAGATCCTTGATGATTATAATTAAAGTTAACAATATAAATATTAGGCATGCTCATGTTGATACTAGTTCAACTCTCAACATTTTTGGTGTGGACCTATTAGCTAAAATTAAAGTTTATTCATCTTATTTAGCAACCTCTTCCTTGTATATTCATGGGTTTAATAACACTAGTTGTTAAGCTCTAGGCATGATAATATTGCATTTGTAGCTAGGTCATGTTACCTTTCCTACATTGGTTTATGTGATACCCAACCTGATACCATACAATATTCTCTTAGGTAGACTCTTGATACATGCTATTGGTGTTGTGGCATCTACTTTATGCCATTCATTGAAGTTTGTAACAAAAAATTGGGTGGTTATAGTTAAAGAAAATCCAAAATCTATTCACCTTTGTAAGCTAGTAGTTTTTGGTCATGCTTTAGTTATATCCACTCTTAATAATTGTATTCCATCCTTATCCATTGATGATATGGTATGTTCCTCATCAATACCCTCTATGGAAGTCACCCACGGAACAAGTGTCGACAAAAATGAACCACCTAAAGTAGAAAGTCCTAAGTCTCCCCTGTCTTCTCCTTCATCTTTTCAATCAAATACTTTCCTTGGTGATGATTGGGGTTCCTTGGATTTCTCTGAATTCTTCATTGTAGAATACAAGATGAGCCCCTCTGGTATAGAAATTTGGGGTATTACTGATACGAAGGTGGATGAAACTGTTGGAATCAAGGAACGCTGAGAGGGGGGTGAATTAATGTTATGTGAAATTTAACAATATTAATCTTATCTCTAAACAACTTACATCATTGAACCAAAATAAATATGTAAGCACATAAAGCAATCAATGAAAACACCAAAACAAAAGTATTTTTACATGGAAACCCTATTAGGGGAAAAACCACAATGGAGGTCAATCCACAATTTGAGTACTCAAATATAAGTGTTTTACAAATGGGGAATGCACATGCATTCAGGCATAATTTCTAGAGCTCATTGCTCAAATACAAAATAAGACGCATTGTCTTACAGAGGATTTAAATTACATATATAAGTTTTGAACTGAGAGAATAGCATCTACTAATGCCTTATTACACTTTTGGTTAATGTCATCAATCACATTCTTGATTTGCTTTTCTGATTTTTCTCTTTTTCTCTGTCTGCTTTCATTCACATCACAAATCCTTTTATGCACAAGTGAAATAATGCATAATTTCTCTACAATCCTTCTGACTTTCACAACATACATCAACACAATTGGTTCATGTTTCAGAATGATATAATTGATCACTTATATATATCTGAAACTAATAATTTAATTGCTTCAAGTCAACTCCAATAAAATATAAAATATTTACAAACTTTCATCTCAAATAATTTCAATGTGCACCATCCAAAGTTGGCCATAGTATAGTGAGGACCCAACCCAAAAGAAAATCCTCATACCCAAAAATACTTCAAACAATTTTACCTTGAACATTTGAAACATGCCACATTCACTTAGTCGACCTTCTACCACTGTTAAATAGTAAATCAATCAATCGGATTTCCTAAATTGTACACCAATTAATGTGATAGCACAAAACTCGAGAATAAGATATTCTAGATACCCAAAGACCTTCCCTGAGATCCACAACCAAAATGGATAAACTGGTAAGGCAAATGGATTTAGAAATTCAACTTCAGTTGGATACCCTATTCTTTACTCTATCTCTTGGTATGGACGGATACTGAAGTGCAAAATAGATCAATTAATTAGGTTTCCATCAATGACAACACTAGAAGAAATATTCCAATAATCTCCCTCTTTGGCATTGATGGCAACACTTAGTGAAAAATGACTAAGTGTCAGAACCAACATACTGCAATCCTTCAAGTCTTCAAAAAGTCATAGCTAAAAAAACTCCCCCTAAAATTGATAAGGAAATTTTTACTGCTCTCTCTCCCCCTTTGAAATCAGTGAAAAATATATAATAAAATATTTTGCTGCAGTATCCCCTTTTGAAGTGTAACTAAAAATTACTTTTTCAAAAACTGGTTCAATTTTTTTGAAGAAACAAAGCTACTACTTGTGTTAGAAAATTATTTTTCATTTTTCCTTCATCTTTAGAAGAAACGTATTCCACACTTCTACTACAATCCTAGTGATTATGATCATACTATTGTTTTCAAATGTCTAGCTGATAATCTTGACAAAGGATTATGAAATGGTGATGGCTTCTTCTAATATCTCTACTTTCTTCAGTATCTCAATTAATTGTTCTAGTCTACATTTTGTTATGTCCTTTACTTTCCAAAAGGTGTCAAAAATATTGTTTCTAGTTATTTGAACATTTGCATGCTTTTTCTTTAATTCTTGATTCCTTTTCTTAATTGCACCATCTTGATCTTGAAACATGTTAAAATCTTGTCCAATACTATTAAGCTCTATTTCAATTTGTTCCAACTTTTCTTTGTACTTGTCGATTGCATGAGGCTATCAAAGATAGTAGTTATAGATGTTGTTTATTGTGTTTATGCATTGCCTTAGTTGATTAATGTGCCTTTTTAGCTTGGTGAGTGATAATTTCTACTACTTCTTCAGGTGTAGAATTTCTTCTTCTTTTTTCCTTGTTCTGAGACTTGAAGTCCATGATTTCCTTGATGCATTCAATCATCTCTTCTGGAAATGTATTCTATAAACTCTCTAATTTAATATGGTTGTGCACAATATGAGCACTTAGTACTTTTAAAATCATGTCCTGCTCATATGAAGGTCTAATAGACCATATGTTTGCAATTTTATGTATTCCATTTTCCTCGTGAATAAGCTACAGTAGGTCTTCTTTGGTTAAACCACCTCTTTCTTCACTTAATTCTATCATTTCTTATTCTAATTCGACTATTTCTAGTTCTTTTCTTTGGGTCTCCTTAGTTTCCTTATCAGATTCCTCATCTAGTATGTCCAAAATCACCTGTTCATTTCCTTTCCCTTCAACTCTTGGATTCTTACATGCAAGTGGAGTACAAATAGCAATTTATTTTTCTCTTTCCTTTTTCTTTCCATCTCACTAGAGGGGGAACCAACTTCAAGTACCCTTACCAAAATGGGAATACCAATTGAGCCAAAATTTCTTAGCAAAACTTTAAAGAAACCTTCATATACTTGATCACAGTTTGCCAAATTGTTAGTGTATGTAAATCTGCTTGCAAACTGGTTCACTCTTTTCCCATATTATGTTATTGTTTAGTGGTAATCCATTCAGAAAGTACATCACAAGACATATAACCAAGGTACCAAACCTGAAAGGGTAATCTGTCTTCTTTTTCAATTGGACATTCTCCATCAGTTGATCTTTCAGTAATCTACAAAGGTCAAAATCTTAATCTTCCATTATCATCTTGTGTGAAATGTAAACAACACCTACCAAATTTGCACCTTCTGTATTGCTGAAAAAGATTTTGTAGAATACTCCATGCACAATGTACCTTGTTATTGAATCTCTAATTGTTGAGATTATTAATGCCCTTTAATCTCTAATTACTCTAGTCAAAGTTTCAACTTCTTTATTTTGAATTGACTTCTTCATCAACACATCCCCAACTTTGCATAACCCAGGAATAGTTCCAATCACTTCTTTTGAGATAGGGTAGGATTTATCCAGAGTTAGAATATCTTCATTCAATCTATCCAGAATAAAATCAATGATTTCTACATTTTTGAAATAGGGGAATTCACGCCAAATATCCAAGCTTTTGTGTTTTTCTTCTTTCAACCATTTTAATTCATTGTGTGACATGTTTCTTACAACTCTAATCTTCTTACTACTATTTTCATTTAGGTTTATTATTCCTTTTTTTTTCCCATTCTACCTTCCTTACTCATGTCTTGATTCTACCAAAGAAGTTCTTCAACCACACATCAAATTAAACAAAAATTTCTCAATATAACTGAAGTACCTGATGGATTATGGTTCCACCACCGAATTATCTTCACACTTTTGAAATTATGATTTAGAGTGCTCTCCTTCTTCTTTTCTTTGATATAAAGTGGAAAATAAGGGTTGCAACTTGCTTTTTATAACTCACACCTAACCTTTTGTTGCAATAAATGATTTTTCCCTAGGTGTTCTAGATACCCTATTTTCTTAGTCAGGAAAAGAAACTTTTGCGGACCTTCAATTGCTTGAATTTCTTTACAAGTATTTTCCAATGTATCTTTAAATCATTAATATAACTATTTACAATTTTCCACATTCTGGCACCAACTACTGATTGGGGGAAAATAATTTTCTTGAAAAACCCCCCTAGGCCAATGGCCTAAAATCAATTTCCAGAGGAATTACCAACACCAAATTCTAGTATAGAAAAATTTCCTACATCAGAGTAACTCTTTCTACCCATTTCTTCTTCATTTTATCTCTTATTTCACCTAGATTTACTTTCCATTTTCATTTATCATCTTTCTATGTATTTTTTCCTTTGTATGTCAAACCTCTTCTATCCATATTTTTGTTTCTATAGAATCTTGCAATGTGACTATATTTGTTGCAAATGTAACACATAGAATTTCCTTGTCCAAAATAGTCATTCCATTGATTTCTTCTTGATCTGCACTGGTTAGAAATATGCCAAAATCTTGCATAGGTATAACATTTAACATTCGTTCTATTGACAAAGTTTGACATATTTTTGCATTCAATTCACTTATGACCAAATTTATTGCAATTAAAACACTGACTAGAGAGTAATGGATCACTTTATTTCATTTTAATTCTACATTGAGCAGACATACAACCAAATTTATTGCAAGAAAAATAGTATCCATTAAAGTTTTGAGCATTAGGTTGTCTTACCTGATGCCTTTTTTCTTTATTCATCTAAGTTCCTTGCCTGAAATTGATTTGTCTAGATCTGGAACTTTCAACTTTCTCATATTCAAGACCTCACTTGTCATTTCCATTCTTTTGACCTTGAGTCACCTCATCAAACTTAACTAATCTAATCTTGAACTTCTCCTTGTATTCATTTGTAGTAGCAAGTTCATCCCTGAGAATAACAATCTTTCTTTTGAGCTCTTCTTCATGTTTTTGAATTGTTGTAGTTCAATCTCCAACTGAATGAATCCTCCATTAATTTTGTTGCATTCATTAAATCTTTCTTTTAAGGATTGAGCAAGATTCTCCTCATTCTTCTTTCTCTCTTCAATCTCCTTAGTTAGCTTGGTCACCATAAATTTCATCTCATGCTTTAGGGTAGCATTATCTCTGGCAATATTTTCACATTCTTTAGTTATTTCCTTCAAGGTTTGATTCAGGTGAACATCATCCATGCTTTTTCTCTCTTTTTGCTTAATATGGTCACATAGATCCTGTCTCTTCTCCCTATAATAAATTATCTAATCCTTCAACTTATGATTGAATTTCTCACCATCCTTATGATTTGCTTCCAATTCCTAGACTTCTGCTTTGGACTAATCAAGATCATCAAGTGCCACCAAAAGCTACTACTGAAGACTACCAAATTCCATTACATTCCAAGATCCACCTCAAGTTGTTAAAATTCTCCCAAGGAACTAGGCTCTAATACCCGTTGTTGGAATCAAGGAACACTAAGAGGGGGTGGTGAATTAGTGTTCTATAAAATTTAACAATATTAATCTTATCTCTAAAACACTTACAACATTGAAACAAAATAAAGATGTAAGCACATAAATCAATCAACCAAAAAACCATAACACAAGTATTTTTATGTGGAAACCCTATTAGGGGAAAAGCTATGGTGGAGGTCAATCCACAAATTGAGTACTCAAATATAAGTGTTTTACGAATGGGAAATGCACATGTATTCAAGAACACTACTTAGAGCTCACTGCTTAGATACAAAAAGAAGACTCACTATCTTACAAAGGATTTTAATTACATCCAAAATATTTGATCTAAGAGAATAGCATCTACTAATGCCTGATTACAGTTCTGGTTAAGCTCATTAGTCACATTCTTGCCCTTCTTGTCTAATTCTTCTCTTTTGCTCTATCTTCTTTCATTCGCATTACAAATACTTTTATGCATGAGTTAAACTATGCATAATTGCACAACAGTCCTTATAACTTTTGCAACATACATCAGCACAGTGAGGACCCAAAAAAAAAACCCAAACATGAAAAATACTTCAATGAATTTTTCCTCAAACATCCACAACATGACATATTTACTTAGTTGGACTTCTAGTACTGTTGAACAAAAAATCAATCAACTAAATCTCCTAACTCATACATCAATTAATTAGATGGCACAAAACTCAAGAATAAGATATTCAAGATACCCAAAAACCTTCCCTGAGATCCACAACCCAAACTAATAATCTGGTAATGCAAATGGATTGACATATTCAACTTTAGTTGAATACCCTTTTCTTTACTCTATCTCTTGGTATGGACAGATATTGAAGTGTAGACCAGATCAATGACTTAGGTTGCCATAAATGACAACACTAGAAGCCATATGCCAACAATCACTCCCGCTCAAGGAGAAAAGTGTGATCCTATTTGCAAGACTGCTCATTCCTCGACCTAGGAGAGTAATCCTACTTCTGAAAAGGAGGTTAATGTTTGCAAACTTGGTAAAGAAGATGGGAGTACTCTCATAGAGAAATTCAACATACATTGGTGGAATGAAACACTCTAGGTAGAGCTGCCACCTCCTGAGGTTTTGCAAATTTTCTATGGGTTTGGATATGAGCTCGCCTCTTGATATGGATATGGGAAAAAAGGCCTAGGGTGTATTGAGCAAGGAATTCAAGTCCCTATCCAGTTTAAGCATGGAAAAAACTATATGGGTTTGGGATGCTCTATTGAATAGTCTAAGCAAAAACCTTGGTGGAGTGTTAATATGATTTTAACCAAGCCATTGAGCTTGGTTCATCATGAATTGATAGAAGAAAAGGGGAAGGTTGAGAACGTCCCTTTAGATGTCTTCTCTTTAGACAAAGCACTAGGAGAATTTCAAGGAGCCTATTCCTCACTACCTCCTTATCACCACAAGAAACAATTTGAGTATTTCTTGCACAAACAAGCATACTTTGGAGAATATGTTTTTAATTTTGACGAGGATGATCCTCTATCTAATGTTGGTGATGACATCTTGATATCTCATCCCAAAGACTATAGTTCTTTCCTTAAGGGAGACAATGTTGAGGTTTCTATGGATCGTAAATCTTCAAAACAAAAATTAGGATTAGGAAGTGCCTCTCTTTAGAGGAATCAGATGAAAACTCTAATCTCTTGCATTATCATCCTAATATCTTCCCTTGGATGTATGAGGATATGCCTGGTATTGATGAGTCTATAGTGGTTGAAAATATCATCCTATGTCCCGACTATAGGTCATGCATTGTTTTCTTTCATGGAAGGCTTCTTGGGTTATAATAAAATCCATATTAACTCAGATGATAAATACAAGATAACCTTCACTACCCCTTGGGGGACATTCTACTATGTGGTCATAATTTCTTGTTTAAATAATACATGAGCAACTTACCAATAGGAAATGACCATGAAATTTCACAATTTTATTCATAAGATCTTAGAAGACTATGTTGATGACATCTTGGCCAAGTCAATAACTCATCAATACCATGTGAAGAACCTTTGACTTATCTTTGAAAGCCATTGACACTACAAAATGAACTTAATCCCCATAAGTGTGTCTTCAACATAGATGTCAACAAGCTTCTGGTGTTCATAGTCTCTCACCATGGAATCGAAGTTGATGCAAATAAGATCGATGCCATCGTTAAAATTCCTCCACCAAATTCTAAATATCACCAAGTTGCAAAGTTTAAAAGGGAAGATTTAGGCTATTCATAGATTTATATCCCAGTTGGTTAATCATACACTCCCTTTCACTTGTTTATTGAAGGACATTCACTTCATATGGGTTGCAAAGTGTTAGAAGGCCTTTGAGTCAATCAAAGCTTATTTGGCCAATCCTCCCATATTGATGTTGACTATGTAAGATAGGCCCTTTTTGTTTTACCTTGCTACGTCACCATATGCTTTGGCAGCTTCACTGGCTCAATATGATGATATAGGTAAAGAACAAGTGGTCTACTACATCGGTCATGTTCTAGTTGATTATGAAACTCGTTATTCCTCCATCAAGAAGAAATTCCTCACTCTTTTATTTGCTATGAAAAAGTTGAGGCACCACCTTCTCCATGCCAAAACACATATCATAGTAAAAATGAATCTTTTGAAGTATTTCTTCTCTAGTGCTAACCTTGCTAGGAGATTAGTGAAGTGGGTTATGTTGCTTTCCAAGTTCAATATAAAGTTTGTTACTTAGAAACCAATAAAGGTTAAAGTGGTTTCTGATCAATTGGTAGACACTCCCTTATCTTGCTCCTTCCTTGGGTTGGATTTTTTCCTTGACAAAAATATTTTCACAATTAACTATGACCTTGAATGGAAAATGTATTTAGATAGCTCTGCATGTCAACTAGTTCTGGAGTGCGTGTGGTCTTGATATCCCCAAAAGGTAAACTAGTCCCTCTATCCTTTCAACTATATTTTCCTTGTACCAATAACATGGCTAAGTATGAAGACCTCATTGCTGGCCTAGACACCTCACTGCCTAGAAAAGTACTAAAAATGAGCTCAAATTCACAAAGGAGGCTTAGAGGCCTACTTGTTCCACCTTGTGACCCTCAGCAATGTCCTACCATAGATTCTCTAACCTCAACACCTTGTACTCCCTCCTGCTAGGCATTTTTTAAATTTTTCTCTCACAAAAGTCAACAATTTGCTTATAGTGAATAGTGAAAATGAGGCTTCTGGGGGCTCACCTTGGTATATATAGGCCTCCAGGGCCCATTTTTCTTGGAGTTTGTGGCTCCCCAGTTTCTCCTAAATTTACCCCACAAAGCTATGGGAAAACTTAGGAGGGGGCATAAGGTCATTTCTTCATCATATTTTTCCTCTGAATCGATGATTTTTTCTTGCTCATTCTTTTATCTATCGTAGCTTCATTTGATTTTTTGAGGCTTACCCAAAATTTGAGTTTTATAGGTTAAATTCTTGAGAAAATTTTCACGCCCATTTTTTTGTTGTTTCTTGAGCTCTAATGATATGAAAATGCTTTGGTATCAGTTATATTGACTTTGGTCTCCTCTATGGTCCCCGTTTCTTGGCATGTAAATTTGTAAAATTCAAACTTTAGGTGAAATTTTTCTTTTCTACTTTAGTGAGGCTAATTTTTTCCAAAATTGAGCCCACTAAAATAGGGGCCAAATGTAATGTCGTAGAATTTCACCTAGGTGGAATTCCACATTTTTGCATTTTTGCCTAACATTTATGACAACCTAGGGCATCAATGACAAAATTCTCATCAGTCAAAATTTCATAATTTTGACTCCATGTAGACTTGTGGTAGAGAAACAAAGGCCTAATGACACATTTCTCAAAAAAATAGGCTCTGAACACCTGTGCGGCATGTAGACATCTATGTGGCATGTTACCATCCTGGCAGTTTTTTTGAGTTTGAAACGAGGAATTTGGAACCCTAATTCTTTTGAGATGTGTCATAATAGTTGGGTTTTGAATGAAACAACTCTTTTTTTCCCTTGCATGCATTAAAAACCCCTCTCTTTCTCCCATTTTGGGGTGGGAAGTCATTCATTAAAGTTTTCTTGTTAATTGATCTAGTCTTGAGTTCTCTTCATCCTTGATAGTAGCACTCTCACAAGAAAAGCCATGCCAAACTGATGCCTCTCTAGTAGAAAAAACTCTCAAGCAAGCACTCAACGGTGCATCTGTGTGCTCTAGAGAGGGTCTTGACCCATGAGCAACACTCTCTCTCTCTTTCACTTTCCTTCCTTACTTGTTCATTTACTATCTCATGGTGTGGATTCTAATCCTGAGTGAGTTTTTCTTTCACCACACTCTTTGTTTTCTTCATTTAAACTCCATTCCAACTTAGTTTTCCATGGAGGTGGGAACAATAAAATGTGGGTCTAAGGCATGCCCCTATACATCACTAACATTTCCCCATTGTTTTTTGTGTGTAGGTGCGAAGTGGGGCTTGGAGTGGAGAGTTGAATGTTTGGTAAAAGGTAAGTTCCCTATGAGTCCCCTTATGCTTATTATAGTTTTTTTGGCTTCTAGTTCATTTATTTGGCTCAGCACATTCCCAACCTAAGCTTATAAGTAAAACCTAGTTTTTTCCACTCAATCTCTTCAGTCTTTTTCCACTTTGGATGCTAGTGCACCTTTTAGATGATAGTGCATCGCACTGGCATCCTGAAACCACACTGCTATCTTTTTGCTGAGAGCTTACTTGTCTAAGGCTAGAATCTCAGGGTTTCACTCTCTCAGGACATAAAATAACTTTTTTTGAAACATAACCTAAGGTATACTATTCCTCCACTTTCATTGTCTTTCTTATGTTGAGGTGTATAAGGGTAGTTCATTCCCTAGTGATCTCTTGAGAATAAAGGACCTGTGTGCAATGAATCCCTCTTTTACCAAATTTTGGTATATGCAATGTGAATCGGTCAAATCTATTTCCATGATGTGTCATGTTTATGACCATACCTTTTCTAGAGAGGATTTTGATATGTTTGAAGACACTCTAGATGATTTCGAGAAGTCTTCTCCCTTATCTATAAATCTTGCAAACAAATTCTCCCCTTGCAAGATGAGGAGTCAATAAATGTGTTTGTAGTCTTTGTAGCTCATCTAATCCCTAATAAATCCATCATTTACATGACCCCAGTTGAACCATCCCCTAGGGAGAACTATTCTATGTATGGGATTTCATGTAGTAGTGATTCATTAGACTTATATTCAAGGTTCATTAGAGCTACGGATTCTACTTCCTATAATGTTGTTGGGAATACATACAATACAAGGAGAAATAAATAGAACTTGGATTAAAAAACTTCCATTCCCACATTACAACACACTCAATTTCCTACTTCTTTACCACCTTCCCAACCAAGCCTTAATTCAACACCTAATCCTACAATCAAAGCGCCAGGTGATTATGATCTTTTCGAGCAGCTTTGTGTTACTCTGGCTAAAATATCACTTTGGGACTTGCTTCAAACGGCTCTAGTTTACCAAGAGATTCTACAAGAAGCCTTGTAAAAGATTATCTTTCTTGCCTCTACCAAGCCTATGAATGTTAATGCATTATTACCTCACATTGCGGTGGATTCACCAAATATTATGTTCCATTGCAAGAACACCCATCTCCAAAGGTTCAAAAGCAAGTGAATCCCTTGGTGATTATAATTAATGTTAACAATATCCATATTAGGCATACTCTCATTGATACCTAAAATGTTGGTCGTCAAGCTCTAGGCATGATAATATTAACTTTATAGCTAGGTCTTGTTATGTTGCCTATGTTGGTTTACATGATGCGTAACCCCTTACCATACAATATTATCTTGGGGAGAACCTAGATTCATGCTATGGGTGTTGTGACATCTACTTTACAACATACTTTGAAGTTTGTTGCAAACAGTCAAGTGTTTCTAGTTAAAGAAGATCTAGAAGTTGCTCACCTTTGTGAGCTAGCATTTTTATTGTGCTTCAGTTATATCCACTCTCAAGAATTGTATACCATCCTTAACTGATGATGCTATAGCATGTTCCTCATCTATGGAAGTCACCCCTGGAGCAAGCATCGACAAAAATAGACCAGCTAAAGTAGAAAATTCTTAGTCTCTCATGTCTACTCATTCGTCTTCTCAATCAAATACTTTTCCTAGTGATGACTATGGTTCCTTTGATTTAACTAAATTATTTATCACAAAATACAAGGCAAGCTCCTCTAGTATAGAATTTCAAGGTTTTGTTGATACAATGGTGGATGACACTCCCACTCAGGGAGAGAAGTGTGATCATGTTTAGGAAACCACTCCCTCCTCTACCTAGGAGATTAATCCTGCTCCTACAAAGGAGGTTAATGTTCACAAACCTGGTAAAGAATGTGGGTGTACTCTTGTAAAGACATTTGACATCCATTGGTGGAATGAAACACTCTATATAGAGCCACCACCTCTTGAAGTCTTGCAAACTCATTATGATTTTGGATATGAGCTCATTTCTAGAATGACTATGGGAAGAAAGTCCTGGGACTTATCAAGCAAGCAATTCAAATTCCTATCTAGTTTAAGCCATGACAGTGCTCTTTGGGTTTCAAATGCTTTGTTGAATAGCTTAAGCAAAACCATTAGTGGAGTGTTAATATTATTTCATCTAAGCCATTGGGCTTGGTTTATCTTGAATTGATAGAAGAAAGGGGGAAAGTTGAGAAGGTCCCTTTAGATGTATTCTCTTTAGATGAAGCTCTAGGGGAATTTTTAGGAGCCTATTCCTTGATGCCTCCTTATCACAACAAGAAATTATTCCCGTACTGCTTGTACAAACAAGTATACTATAGAGAATCCATTTTGAATGTTGATGAGGATGATCCTCTATTTAATGTTAGTGATGACATCCTAATATCTCATCCTAAAGACTATAGTTCTCTCCTTAAGGGAGATACTTTTGAGGTTTCTATGGATCCTAAATCTTTAGAAAAAGTAATCAACATCAAGAAGTGCCTCTCTTCAGAGGAAACAAATGAACAATCAGATCTCCTTCATTTTCATCCTAATATCTTCATTTCGAAGTATGAGGATATGCCTTATATTGATGACTTTATAGTGGTTCAAAATATCATCCTATGTCTTGATGCCAAATCAATTAAGTAGAAAATCTAAAAGATCAATCCTAGAGTAGTGTTAATGGTTAAGAATAATATAGAGAAGATATTGAAAGTAGGCTTTATTCATCCAATTGAATACTCCCATTGGATTTTGAATATAGTCATCATTAGTAAGCCTGATGATCATATTCATATATGCATTGAATTTTTAGATCTTAACAAGGCTTCTCTTATGGATTATTTTTTGTTACCTAATATAGATATGATTGTGGACTCGACTGTAGGCCATGCATTGTTGTCTTTCATGGATGGATTTTCGAGCTCCAATCATATCTGTATTAACTCGAATGATCAATACAAGAAAACATCCACTATGTGGTCATGCCTTTTGGTTTAGAGAATGTAGGAGTAACTTACCAATGGGAAATGACCCTGAAATTTCACAATTTTATTCATAAGATCTTAGAATACTATTTTGATGACATCTTGGCGAAGTCAATAACTTGTCAAGACCATGTGAAGAAACTTCATCTTACCTTCGAACCACTTTGAATCTAAAAAATGATACTTAGTCCCCATAACTGCATCTTAGGCATACATTTCAGTGAGCTTTTGGTGTGCATAGTCTCTCACCATGGAATTGAAGTTGATACCGAACCATATATTTTTGGCTCTTAGGATTTCTCTCTCTTCTAGGGTTTTCACCTAAAAGTAGACATTTAGGCCAAAAATACTAACTAGCTCATTCAAATTGTGTTATGTATAATTTTTATGTGACCAAATAAGATGATCTAAGTGCAACTAATTGATAAGATTGATTGATTAAACGTGTAAAACCTAAGAAATGTGACTTATTTAAAAACACATTGTGTAATGAAATAATGAACTAGGAATGAATGTAAAACATAATAGAAATGAATGAAACTTGAAGTATGCACCTAGAACCTTGATGAAGACTAGAAATTACTTCTGAAACACTGTTGATGTTGACTTTCAAGCCTAGAGGGAATCATACACCATTTTGGGTGAATTAGTCCCAGTTCTACCAAACTCTACCAAAACCTATTTCAGACAAAAGGGTATCTAAAAATGTAAAAAATAAACAAACTAACCTTGGGGTAGGACTCATTCATCACCCATGGAAAATGAGTCCACTTTTGAATTTCTAGATTTTCAAAGGTGGATTCTAAAGCTTATGATCTGCACTTTGAATCCCTTTAGGTGTCTGCTTCTGAAACTCTAATTTACGGGTCTGAAAATTATATTTTGTTGATACTTTGACTTGTTGAATGAGATGAAGACTTGAGAAACCTTATCTTCAATATTTTTCAACTGTCCAAGGGCCCTAAATCTACAAACACACAATAAGAGAAGAAGAAATGTTAATTGTTAGGGCATGGGGGTTTACCTTGGTCAAACCCCATTTATGTAATTAAACCAAAATGATGAAATAATAGAATGAAACATGGAATAGTGGAATTTATTACCTTGCCATGATGATTGATCTTGAAATTCTACAACAAAACATGAAGAAATATGCTCTTCAATGTCTTAGGAAGCTAATCTAATCACTTGCAATGTGAAAGCCCTAGCTTGCTTGACTTGAGATAGAAGGTAGATGATGAATGATATGAATGAGTTAATGGATGAATCAATTGATGAGAGATGTAAAATGAGGAGAAAAAAACCTATTTATACACACTTATTCCTTAGTAACTCATTAATACCTCATCACAAGCCAACATGAAGCAAAATTAAACTCAAATTTCACTTTTTTTCCCACTCAAAGGTCAAAATTGAGCCAAATGGGATTCATTCACCACACATGGTGAATGGGTCCCACCTGGATGGGATTGGTTCACCATGCATGGTGAATGGGTCCTATAGGGTCGATTTTGATAGCTCAGATGTTAAGAGATAAGGAAATAAGGTCTAGAATGCAATATTGTCAAGTATTTGATCAATTTAAGCCTTAGGATACCCAATATGGGTTCATATGGGACTATTAGTGATGATGTGAATGTAAAATATGGATTGGGACACAAAATTCAATGTGAAAGTGTCATTAAATATAGTTTACAACACTAAAATGAGGTCCAAATATCCTAGGAAGGCACAAGAACTAATGTGAATGTGCAAGACACATTACAACACTAGTTTAACATTAAATTTATTTCTCAAGCCTTCTAAATTGATGTAATAATGTTATTAAGCACAATTTATAATGTTGAATTAGGGATAAATAGGTTAATTATGTCTAGAAAAGCATGAAAGTCCTTTACAAGACTTTACAACACCTTTACAAGCTGTCGTTAAAAGCATGCTATTCAATTTAAAAGGATCCAAGACCTACTGTGGATGCCTAAAATGCCTCAAAACACTTGAATCAAGGCCTCATTAAGTTTATTTATCATGAATTAATCCCATGTCAAGCAAAGGGTCCTTTTTTCTATGACACATTTAGCACCCACTTTAGTGAGAGGATGAACTTGCTTCAAACTCACACTAAAGTAGACATTCAAGAGAGATCCACATGTAGAGATGCATAATGAAAAAGAATTAAAAGGATCAAGGAGGTTGTACAAGCCCCCAAGATCTAAGATCCTAAGTCAAACCATCAAGACACAAAATCATGCAATGGCAAGAACAAAGGAAAAAGGAAAAATGAGGTGGAAAATATGTACTCAATCTAGGGCCATATAAATTTTGGTCATCTGTGGGGTGAGAAGGACAAAAAATACTAAATTTGGAGCCACAAAACTTCTAATTGTCTGGGGGGTGAGAAATCCCAAAAGGTGAGGAAAATACGCTAGTTGGTATGCGCTCACAAACAAAAAGGTGGCTATGGGGAAAATTCATGCTACTAGTTGGGCATTTTGCTCCACCATATCAAAGTTATACCTCCTAATAACTTTAATAGGGAACCACAAGGAAAATGATGGTTGAAGCTCCATCAGGTAAGAAAAATTTTGTATGCTTCACACTCATAGACATTGTTAATGTATAATAGTGTAAGGAATGTTCAAACGGCTTTTTCTTAGTTCATGCAAGGTCTCATCTTAGGGAAAATTGTTGGTTAATTTTTCTTAGAGGATGTGTTAAAAGAAGTATCATGCTCTTGGAGGGAATCAAGCCCAATGACTCCACCAAGAAAATAACACATTGCAAGAAGAAATAAATCGTGCAATAAAAAGTGAGTGGTGATATATGCCACCAACTTTAAAGCAGTTGGGAGCACCCATACTATGAACAATTTATTTAAAGTAGGAAAAGGAAGAAGACATGAGAGCTTATTTAGAAAGCCTTATGCAAAGTCATATGTTTCGGATACACTACCTCATGAAAGAGAAGTATGTCATATGCAAGCCAACTTAATGCATGTCATCCACATCCCAAGCTTACTCTTATGTATTCTTGAAAGGTTAATGACTAGCCAAAGGAGGAAATGACAAGTGACATACAAGGACAAGGCTATCAAACCCCTTGCTCCCACTTAGTTCAAGACAAAGGTGAGCCAAAATGATGGATGAAATGCATGCTAGAGTGAAAATCATCAGCAATTAAAGGAATTAGATGCCCCCACATAGGGAAGCATACCAAACTCCTAAAAATGTTGGATTTTACGACTCAAAGCCTTACATTTATTAGTGGAGTGACCATGAACTCTATGATATGTACAAAATGAAGTCTTGTAATAACATTTCTTTTGAGTTATAAGGGGGAGGGTGATTAGGTGATCTTGGAGTAGTTTCGATAAGATACCCTCTTGATCAATAGGAGAAGGTGGTCTTGTGGTGGGCGTCAAAGATACATCTTGCTTAGTATTGGATGTCATACTTACATAAGACTATTTAGATTGTGATATTTTGTTCTCTCCATTATAGGAGGAGACAAAATCTAATGAATTCAAATCATTAGTGTTGTGCGAGATGACATTGACATTAAGTGAAGGTGTAATTATGTGTTGCATGTTTGATGAAGGATGATGTGCAAGACCACTAGTTGTTAATTATGTGTTGTGTGATATTATTGATGTTGGGTGGAGGTTTGGTGATCTCTATTATAGGATAATGACTGATACCATGTGTTTTTTGTTGCATGAGAGGGTTGATAGGGTTGAAGATACCTTTTTCTCAAGCACCACATCCTTTACCACTATATCCCCGTTGTTTCATAAGTTCATAACCTTTTCCATAAAGCATTTTCATGGCTTTTGGATCAAGCAGTTGTTTGTTATTGTGTTTGTCAAAGGTTGTTGTGTAGTTTTCTTCTTTGTCAAAAGTGGTTGAGGTGGATGTTGTTGAAAGGTCATCTGAAGTTGGTGTTGACATGATTGTTGTGTCTTTTCCCTTTTTTGAATCTTTGTGGATGATTTTGTATTCACCCATGAAGTCATGCTCAAAATCAAAGGAACCCAAATCATCATCCAGTAATTTTGTGTGATGTTCAATGTGTTTGTCATTGCATTTCTTAGGTTCCACTTGTGTGGTTGGTGTTAATGTGTTCAAGGGGTTCTCTTTGGAATTTCCATGTTGTAAGACACTATAAGGTTTAGGTTCAGCATCAAGGGTGTATACTGTATTGTTATCAATGTATCTCATTTTATGATGAAGAGTGGAGGGCACACCATTCATGGCATGAATCCATTTTCTACCTAAGATAGGATTACATGAAATTTCATAAGGAAAGACATTGATTGGTGTATTCAAGGTGACCACTCCAATGGTAAGAGGCATAATAATTGTACCCTAGGTGGTTTCTTCTCAACATTTTCAAAACATTAATAGATAGAGGATTAGGTCAAATGGTCAATCTATGAATGCCAAGCCTATCCAAAAGACTCACACTACACACTATTATCTATAAGAGTTCTTTTTATGCCTATTTTTTGTATGTAGTGATGATCATGAAAGCTTCATTTTCTTTGTACAACTCTAAAAGAGGGAGCTCGTGTTGATGGAAATTAATGCCAAGATTTGTGCTATGGAATGAAGTTGCCACATCATTCAAAGTTTTACTAGGAGGAGCTACAATTTTTTATAAGGTTGTTTGAAGAATAATGTGGTAATTTGGGGAGTTTTGAAGTAAATCCCAAAGGGAGTTTTTTCTAGGAGTATTCTTTAATTGATCAACAAGATCTTACTCCTTTGTGTGTGGGATGTAATGAGGAGAAATAGGTAGATTGGGTAAAGGTAAAGGGATTGGGGTTGGTTTCAGATTATTGCGAGTTTTATATGTATGAGCAATGGTATTATAACTCAGTTGTTGTGATACATTATTCTTAGGTGGATAGAGGATGAGTAGGTTTGTTTGGAGTTTGTTATTTGTTCAAAGGGGGATACATAATTAGAGGGTAGTTAGGATGTGTATACATCCAAATTTGGACACTTTCATTTGTCCAAATTTATCCCTTTTCATCCAAACACCCCCTTATCTTCATTAATTAAGTAATATTCACTATTATTTAATTAATACCCCTAAATTTCTTCTAATCCCTAAGGTATCTAGTTAAATAATTAAATACCTTACCTCTTTTATTACTAACTTCTAATCAAGCGATTGTGGGTTCGAGTCCCACTAGGCATGCTAGAAATGTGACTAGGTGAAAAAACTGTTCCAGAAACATGCAACAACAACAAATGTTCAAGAAACAATAAAAATGCCTAACACCTCAAGATTATCCTAGTTAGATTCAAAACAAAATAAGATAACAAATGGCAGATTTACCTTGTCTCAAATCAATCCTTTGGTTGGCCCTTGATGGTTGATTTTTTGTATGCTCCTTGGATGACAAATGATGCAAGAGTGGGATGCAATATGGATGAGAAGTGGATGAAAATGGATACAAGTGCAATGGTGAGAGAAAAATGCAAAAAATAGCAAAGTGTGGCTCAAATGAAAAATTTACAAGACTTTGGTTAGCACAATGATCAACCCCCGAAATGAGAGAAAAGAGGGGGTATTTATAGAGGAAGTTGAATTCTCTAGAGAATTAAATGGTTGAGATTCATCCAACAAGGTCAAGATGAAGGGCTATGGTGAGTTGTGGACTCACAAGCCCTCACATTTTGACATGTAGAAGGTGAAGTGGCTTAGAAATGGTGACACGTAAATGAGGTGGAAGGAGGGTACATGATGTGGAGGAAGGAAAAGTACCTTGAAAGTAAATTGGGAGAAGAGAAGATTCCTTAGAGGAATAAAAATTTAATTTAAAATTCACATGATTGGGGAATCTTGTGGATAAGACAAGGTTCCAAAGGGAGAGGTAGAAAGTACCTTGGATAAAACAAGGTGCCTTAAAAGGTAAGCACTTGTCACATGTGACTTGATGTGACAAGTCAAAGATTCCATGGGGAAGATTTCACATGTGACTTGATGTGACAAGTCAAAGATCACATGGGGAAGAGAAAAATGATTTTAATATTCATTGGAAGGATAAAAGGAATTAAAAATTCCTTGGGAAAATGATTAGGCTAGTTAATGAAGGATTAGAGGAGGGTTAGGTGGCTAAAAGAGAATAGGGGTCAACTTGCAAAAGTTGGAGGATGTGGCACATCCTAATAAAGGATTAGGCATGTGCACATCTCTAATGATGAGATTATAAGATGGGTTAGGATTAGATGAAAATGATGGAGGATGTGACATGTGAGGAATTAAATAAATGTCATATTTATTTAATTCATTTGATGAAAGGGTAATTAAAGATGTAAGGTATTTAATTATTTAACTAGATACCTTAGGGATTAGAAGAAATTTAGGGGTATTAATTAAATAATAGTGAAACTACTTAATTAATGCAGATAAGGCAGTGTTTAGATGAAAAGGGATAAATTTGGACAAATGAAAGTGTCCAAATTTGGATATCTGCAGGATGTCCCATGGGGTATGTATGAGGTCCATTGAGTGAGGGGGATCTAATGGAAACTTGTGCACTCATAACCTCAGTGGTCTTGGTTTGATGTATACCTAAGGAAGGATAATCGAGAATCACCATTTTATCTAAGGAAGATATATTATTAATGTTGTCCAAAATGACTTCATTTCTAATAGGGGAATGATAAATGATGGGAGTGTCAAGAGGGGGATGATTACGAGAAGGTGTTAATTGAGTATCTATTGTTGTTAAGGTCTCATTCTTGTGTGCTATGTTTTCTACCTGACTAGGAGAGCTTGGAATATGTTCATCCAGGATTTAAGTGTATAAAGTAGCGTCATTGTAAGTGAGGGAGTCATCAAAAGAAGGATCACTATGGTTTTCAAATATATTATCCCAAATGGAAGGAGCATTGGGAAGGGAGGGTAAAGATTCTCATGACTCTTAATAGGGATGTCTTCTAATACCAACCTACCCTCTTGACATCGAGGAGGGATATTAGGAGATGGAAAATTTTGATTGTCATGGTTATGGGGATTAGGTAAGGTGGTATTCAAGTTTTTATCTTCTAGTTTTCTAATGTCTTCCAAAGGCTGAAGAGGAGAGAGACAATCCAGACTCACAGTTATTGTAGATCCTTTCACCAAAATATCTTTATCACTAATAAGAAAGGTATTGGGAGAAGAACAACTATGAGGGTCATGATTATCTACACTAGCATCCTATTGTGTTATTATATTCTTGCAAATCTGATAGGTATTGGGAGGGTATGCAAAATTCTTGTCAAATTTTTTACTTTGTTGTCTTAGAGTATGTTCTTGAAAAACATAATGATACAAGCCACTTGCTATTCTAGAAACATGGAATGATTTAAGAGAACACATACTAACATGAGAAAGTAAATAAAGTGTAATACAATAACTTAAAAGGAAATGCAATTTCAAATATGAAACAAAGTAATGTTCTGATTACACTTTGCACCAATCAGAAAATGACATGAAAAATGTAAATGAAAAATGGAAAAAAGAATGAAATGAGCTATTTTAAGAGAGATCTAGTGAAATGCATGCAACAGAAATGCAACTAACTAATATAGGTAGGTTAAGGCACCAAGAAGAAGCTTAAAAATAGATTTCTAAGTTTTGTAAAATACAGTTTCAAGGGTCAAAAGGGATTGAATTGCCTAGGGTGGCAAATGAGTCCCAGTATGGAATTTTTTGAGAATTTTTTAAAAAAATTGATGTATTTTAACGCTTTTTGAGTGCTATGATGCAGACCTAATTAAAAAATGTAGAATTTTAGAGTAGAAATGAATTTAGATGCCAACAATGCAACCTAAATGCACATTTTATCTAGCATGCAAAGTAACTATTGCAAACCCTAATGAAAAATGAATACAAGCTTAGAGCTATGATGAAATAATCCAAATCAAACAAGAAAATTTTCAAAAAGTAAGTTGACCAAAATGAATTGTAGATTTTTGGCTCTTGATTTCTCTAGCTCTTCTAGGGTTTTTCACCTAAAAGGAGAGAGTTAAGCCAAAAATACTAACTAGTTCATTCAAATTATGTTATGTATGATGTTTATGTGACTAAATAAGATGATGTAAGTGCAAATAATTGATAATTTTGATTGATTAAACATGCAAAACCTAAGAAATATGACTTATTTGAAAACACATTGTGTAATGCAATAATGAACTAGGAATGGATGCAAAACTTAACAAAAATGAATGAAAATTGAAGTGTGCACCTAGAACCTTGATGAAGACTGGAAATTCCTTTTGAAACAATTTTGATGCTAATTTTAAAGCCTCGATGACTCATTCACCATTTTGGTCCAATTAGTCCTAGTTCTGGCAAAATTGTACTAGAACCTATTTCAGACAAAAGGGTATCTAAAAATGTAAAAAAACCAAACTATAACCTTGGGGTGGGAATCATTTTCCACCCATGGTGAATGAGTCCACTTTTGAATTTTTGGATTTTCAAAGGTGGACTCCAAAGCTTTCAATCTGCATTTTGATGCCCTGTAGTTGTCTGCTTCCAAAACTCTAATTTACTAGTCTAAAAATAAGATTTTGTTGACACTTTGACTTTTTTGAATGCGAAGAAAACTTGAGAAACCTTACAAATTTATCTTTAATTATTTTCAAGCTTCCAAGGGCCTAAAATTTGCAAACACAGAAGAAGAGAAGAATAAATGTTGATTGTTAGGGCATGGGGTTTGCCTTGGTCAAATCCCATTTAGGTAATTAAACCAAAATGATGAAAGAATAGAATGAAACATGTAATAATGGAATTTATTACCTTTCCATGATGATTGATCTTGAAATTTTGTAGCAATGCATGAAGAAATTTTCCCTTAAATGTCTTAGTAAGCTAATCTAATGACTTGCAATGTGAAAGCCCTAGCTTGCTTGACTTGAGATAAAAGATAGATCAAGAATGAGTTAATGGATGAATGGATTGATGAGAGATGTAAAAAGGGGAGAAAAACACTTATTTATACACACTTGTGCCTTAGTAACCCCTTAATACCTCATCATAGGCCGACATGAAGCAAAATTAAACTCAAATTTCACTTTTTTTCTTGCTCAAATGTAAAAATTGAGCCAAATGGGACTCATTTTCCACACATGGTGAATGGGTCCCACCTAGGTAGGACTGATTCACCATGCATGGTGAATGGGTCCCACAAGGGCCAATTTGATAGCTCAGATGCCAAGAGATAAATAAATAAGGTCTAGAATGCAATCTTTTTCAGGTATTTGATCAATTTAAGCCTTGGGATGCACAATATGGGTTAATATGGGACTATTAGTGATGATGTGAATGTCAAATAGGGCTTGAGACATAACATTCAATGTGAAAGTGCTATTAAATACACTTTACAACACTAAAATGAGGTCCACATAGCCTAGGAAAGCACAAGAACCAATGTGAATTGCAAGACACATTACAACACTAGTTTAACATTAAATTTATTTTTCAAGCCTTCTAAATTGATGTAATAAGGTTATTAAGCCCATTTTATAATGTTGAATTAGATATAAATAGGTTAATTAAGTCCAGAAAAGCATGAAATTCCTTTACAAGACTTTACAAAACCTTTATAAGACATCATTAAAAGCATGGTATTCAATTTATAAGGATCCAAGACCTAGTGTGGATGCACAAAATGCCTCAAAACACTTGAATCAAGGCCTCATTAAGCTGATTTATCATGAATTAATCCCATGTCAAGCAAAGGGTTTTTTTTCTATGACATAGATACAAATAAGATTGATGTCATCATTAACATGCCTCCACCAAGAAATATCATCGAGTTGCAAAGTTTACAAGGGAACATTAAGGTGAATCATATATTTATATCTCAATTGGCTTCCCGTACACTCCCTTTCACTTTTTTATTGAAGGACGTTCACTTCATATGGAATGAGGAGTGCCAGAAATCCTTTGAGACAATCAAAGTGTATTTTGCCAATCCTTCTGTATTGAAGTCAGCTACACAAGATAGACCCTTTTTGCTATACCTTGTTCCATCACCATATGCTTTGGAAGCTTTACTGGCTCAATATGATGACATAGGTAAAGAAAGAGTCATCTACTACATCAACTATGTTCTAGTTGATTATGAAACTCATTATTCCTCCATAGAGAAGCAATGCCTCACTCTTGTATTCGCTACATATAAGTTGAGGCACTACCTTCTGTAAGGAAAACTAGATGCAGAAACAACTCTCCTAAATGTCAATACTCTAGGGAAGAATGCAAATATACTTTAATTTTTTTCAATTACAGTCCAATTAAGATGCACTATGAAGCAAATAAGAGAAACAGAGTATTTGACAATCACACATGAACACCAGATATATGTGGGAAAACCCTTACGGGAGAAAAACCCACCACACCAGGAGAAATCACTTTGTATTACAGTAATGGAGATTACATACAAATCTCAAACTTATCTTTCTACTATCTATTTATAGCAGCATTCACCATGTACAATTTTTTTTAGGAACCTTCACATTATTGTCCACAGAATAGAATTCATCCACTGATTCAATCACACAACAATCTGTCGAACCAACCAACTGATTACAATCTGTAATCACAGAGTGAATCCCTTTCATTCCATGTCCATCAAGCTTCATCACAGAACTATCACAACAAACCAACTGCTAATGGTTCACATTCAGCTCCTCCTATTCTTCCATGAGACTCCACATAGTACAGTCAAATGGTCAAAATAAATCCAATCTTTGTTGGCATCTCGGTGAGACAGGAACGGTGTCTCGCCAATGCCACATAGACTTCATATCAACATCACCAAGAGTTACCATAGTTGCCAAGATGTTTCACCAAGCTTACAACATGAATCGGCTTCAGTTTTCCTTTCGGCAAGAGTATCGCTTTCGCCAAGACCTCACACTGAGTCACCAAAAGTCATACAAAAGTCATTTGTCATACTGAGCTCCATAGGATAGTCGGCAAGACATACTGATCTCGCCAAGAGGTCTCATCAAGCAACATTAAGATAAACCAAAAACATACAACTATCAGCAAGACCAATCACCTTCGCTGAGATGTTACATCGAATAGAAACAAGTCAAATCAAGCTCCAATCACTTACCTCGAAGGCTCCAACATAAAGCACTATCAGCGAGACATGTAACTCTTGCTAAGACTTCTCACCAAGCCACCGTGTTACTCTGATGACCAATAATTAAACCTTCATCGATGAGATATTTATACATTGGTAAGACTTCGTATTGATAGACCACAAGATACACCGAAGACTATAACATGTAACATACTATCAGCAAGACACTTATCAATCACTAAGAGTTCTTAGCAAACCCTTAGTGCTACCCTGATGATTCCAATTGTGTCCCTGTCGACAAGACTTCGATATCGTTGAGAGCTCATAGCGAACAACCAAGACTCTCCTCGACTCCTAATTGAATGGCCTATTGGCCAAAGATGTCCATGCGGTAAGAGATCACAGTGAACACAAAATGTCACAGCAAAGACTCCAGGATGTAAGCATTTGGAGAGACTCCTCCAAGGTCACAATGACTTGTACAAGACATGATGCTACCAATCTGCTAGTCGACCAAACATGATGGATGTCATACCAATTTGGCTCCAATTGAGGTTTTAGCCTGTATTGAGTGAGGTATACATTTCTAACACCTTCTCCATGTCAAAATACATGTCATAGTAAAAAAAAATCTTTTGAAGCATTTTTTCTCTAGCACTAACCTTGTTGGGAGATTAGCGAAGTGGGTTATGTTCCTTTCTTAGGTAGATATAAATTTTTTTACTTATAAACTAGTAAAGGGTCAAAGAGTTGTCAATCAATTGGTAGATGCTCCCTCATCTCAATCCTTCCCTAGGCTGGATTTGTTCCTTGATGAAAATATTTTCACAATTAACTATGACCTTGGATGGAAAATGTATTGTGATGGATCGAGGTGTCAAACTAGTTCTGGAGTGGGTGTGGTCTTGATTTAACCCAAAGGTAAACTGGTCCCTCTATCCCTTTGACTAAATTTTCCTTATACTAATAACATCGCTAAGTACAAAGCCCTTATTGTTGGCTTGCCTTCCTTGCCACCTAGAAAAGTACTAAAAATGAGCTCAAATTGACAAATAACAAGGCTTAAAGGCCTACCTGGTTTACCTTGTGACCCTCAGCAATATCCTATCACAACTACTCCAACCTCGAAACCTCATACTCCCTCTTTCTAGGAATTTTGATGAATTTTCTCTCACAAAAGTCAACTATTTGCTCATAGTGAATAGTGAAAATGACATTTCTAGTAGCCCACCTAGGTATATATAGGCCCCCTAGGGCCCATTTTTCCTCGAGTTGATGGCCACACAATTTCTCCTAAATTTACCCCACCAAGCTAGGGGAAAAATTGAGAGTGGGAATAAGGTTGTGTCTTTATCATATTTTTCCTCTAAATTGATGAATTTTTCTTGATCATTCTTCTATCTATTCTAGCTTCTTCTAATTTAGTAGGCTAACCCAAAATTTGAGTTTTGCAAGTTAAAGTCTTGAGAATATTTTCATGACCATTTTCTCATTGTTTGTTGAGCTCGGATGCTAGGGGTACCCTTTGGTATTGGTTAGCTTAACTTTAGTGACCTCTATGGTCCCTTTTTATTGGAACATAAATCCATAAAATTCAAAACTCGGATGAAATTTTTCTTTTCTACTTTAGTGAGGCTGATTTTTTCTAAAATTAAGCCCACTAAAGTGGTGCCAAAATGTAATGCCATAGAATTGCACCTAGGGACAATTCCACATTTTTCTATTTTTTCCTAGCATTTATGACACCCTAGGGAATTAATAAAAAAAAATCCCATGAGTTAGAATTTCACAATTCATATTCCATGCAAACTTGAGGTAGAGAAACATAAGATTGATGACATGTTTCTCAAAAATATAGGCTTTGGATGCCTGCATGATAGGCTAGCATCTTTGTGGTTTTCTGAGTTGGAAATTGGGAATCTAAAACCCTGACTCTTTTGACATGTGTCCTAGTAGTTGGGTTTTAGATGAAATGACTCTTTTCCACCCTTGCATGCATTAAAAACCCCTTGCTCTAATTTTGGGTGGGAAGTCATTCATTCAAGCTTTCATGTTAATTGCTCCAATCTTGAGATCTCTTCATCCTTGATAGTAGCACTCTCAAAAGTGAAGCCATGTTGAACTGATGTCCCTCCAGTAGTGAAAAATCTTAAGCAAGCACTCAATGGTGCATCTGTGTGCTTCAAAGAGGGTCTTGACCCATGGGCAATGCTCTATTTCTCTTTCACTTTCCTTCCATACTTTTTCATTTACTATCTCATCATGCGGGTTCTACTCCCGAGAAAGTTTTTCTTTCACCACACACTTTGTTTACTTCATTTACACTCCTTTCCAACTTGGTTGCCCTTAGAGGTGGGAACACCAAAACGAGGGTCTAACTAAGTAAGGGTCCTATATAGCCCCAACATTTCCCCCTTGTTCTTTTGTGTGTAGGTGTGAAGTGGAGCTTAGAGTGGAGAGTTGAACATTTGGTAAAAGGTAAGTTCCCTCTGAGTCCCCTTGTGCTTATTATAGTTTTTCAACTACCTTTTCATTTATTTCACTCAATACATTCCAAAACTGAGCTTAGATGTGAAACCTGGTTTTTTTCACTTGATCTCTTGAGCCCTCTATCACTTAGGACGCGAGCGCACCTTTTAGACTACAACACATCGGTCTTGAAACTATGCTACCATCTTTTGGCTAAGAGCTTGCTCGTCTGAGGAAGGAATCTCAGTGTTTCAATCTCTTAGGACCTGAAATAACTTTTCCTAAAACACAACTTAAGGTATACTTTTCCTATACTTTCATTGAATTTCTTATGTTGAGGTGTATAAGGGAAGTTCATTTCCTAGTGATTTCTTTAGAATAAAGGGACCTGTGTGTAGTGAATCTCTCTTATATCACAATGGGTGATCCCACAAAGGTAGTTTACAATTTCTGGGAGATTTTGATTTTTGTTGAAATCACATATTTTTAGAAAATATAATGATTAGAGCATTAAAAAATTCTATTTAAAGCATTCCAATTGAATAGGGTTTGATCAAACTACCTTAGATAAAACCCCCTTGGATAGAACCTCGCTAGTTTGAAACCATACCTATAACAGAGTGTCCTTTACACCTATCAAAATGCTGATAAAAAACCACTTTTGATTTACCCTTTGGGGGATCAAATGAATTCATTTAATTTTATTTTTTTGTATGTAGTCCATATTATAAGCTTCCCAAAAAGTATAGTTTTAAATAAATTTAAATTTATTATTATATTTATTTTTTATTTCTTGTGAATGTAGGTTTTTCACTGAAAATCAAGCTCTTTGTTCTGCACATGTGGAAAAATAGAAGATTATAAAAAAAATTGAAAAATATGAGTGCACCAAATATTGAAGTCCTTGATCCAACAAAAAAATAATAATTGAATTTTGATACATATAGAAAAAATTGTGTTATACAATCTACTAATGTCTGAATTGTAATTGGTTTGAGTTTGAAACTTGATTGAGGAAAAAATATCTGATAAGACACTATGAAACCAATTGGAAGCACTAGATATTGTAGTTACAAATCCAAATTTGAAAAAGAATAGAATTTTATCCTTCATGGAAAAAATGTTTTGTTATATGGTGAGTGTCACTCCTTAAAAATGGTGTTTACTAAAAAAAACTAGCTTAGGAGATCGAAAAAGAAGTGCAATCTGATTCTAAAAAATATTGAAAAAAGAGAATAAAATCTATAGACAAAATGTTACATTCACTAGTTTTCATCATCTTCAAATTCCTCACTGTTTAGCCGCTATAGGTGCCCAAAAGTGAATATTTAGCTAGAAAAAATTAGTTTGGTGTCCAATTTGGCCAAAAATTGTAAACCAATAGTGTGGGATCACTCCAATATCCATAAAATTCTTTTAGGAAAAACTATAAAACCCTCAAATCCAAAGAAAATGAATCCAAGCTATGCAAGTACAAAGCATCCATGAAAGGAAAATATAGTTCACAAACTCTAGCCCCATTTTAGGCCAAATCCACAACTACCAACATGCACATGCATCCGAGGGAGACAAGCTATTACATAAGCTTCCAGATCATCTAATGATCAACTCCATAGCCTACATGCAATCTAGGTGACAAAACTAGTTCCTTCCAATACAAAAAAAAACCCAACATAAGCACACTACTCCTTAGTTGAGAAACAACCCTAGCTTCTCCATATCACCAAGTAGCCTCACACACAAACACCCAATATGAAATATTTTTTGTGCAACAAAACCATGAAGAATAAAAATCCCACCCCATGCATTAGGGTTATTCTGATGTCAACTATGAGCTTGAGATTGCATCATTTCAATATGACCAACTCTATTTTCTCTGTCTTCACCATCTTTCAAGCTGCATGTTGTCTCTTGAAACTTAAAAAAAGAAAGAAAAAACTTCCACTCACCAAAGGATCAATCTTCAGCTAATTCCATCAAATTTCCTCAAGCTAGTCAGGCTAAGAAATCTTCAAAAAAGTTATACCTAGAACTAGAAACACCAGGAATTCTTACATGCATCAACATGCAAGAACATACAAGCCACATGGAAGTCAATGAAAGTACATGCAACACACATGAAAGTACATGCAACTCACAAACCTACACATGCAAGTAGAAAGCTTTGATACCAACTGAAGGGAAATTGGTTCATCCTAGAACAAATTCCTAAAATTAGTAGGTTCCTTTTGTAAGCTATGTTTCTTCAGAGAACCTCAAAAAGAATGTACTACTATGCCACAAAGAAGAATCAAACATATTTTATTTCCCATCATTAATCCTTAAAGGAAAGTTAATGCAATTTTAGATCTTACAAGATCAACTAGTTTCAACAACATGCATTAATCAGATTCAATAAACATAATCATTAAATATGAAAGAATAGAAGACATGAGTACAAAGATTTACATGGGGAAAACCCTTTCGGGTAAAAATCCCCACATTCCAAAAACATAGATCCATTGTATTTTTCAACAAAAAAATATATAGTTACAATACAATTGCAAGCTCTAAGCCTTTACATGGTGATTTACATCCTATTCCATTTGGAGAAAATATAACCTAACCCCTATCAATTCAATATCTTTTCTCACAACTCCTCAAGTCAAAAATCATATTTATAGAGCTTATAATGCACAAATTGGAAATTTCTAAATTGACTGCTAAAGGAAACATGAAAATAGAAAAATCCTTTATGCACAACTCCACCTGTAAAAACAACTTTCCAACTTGACTCCTCATTAGAAAAAGAAACTGTAAGTTGCAACTCACAAGACAACATGAGAAAATTAGTAACAATTAAAAAATCAATACTATGGGTAAAATCAAAGGTTGAGATACCTTTTTCCTAATAGACTTTTCTACTGTCTTAACTCTTTCATAAAGTTTTGTACTCATTTACAAAGGAATTCTTTCCTTTTTCCAACCCTAGATCTGATTTCTCCTCATTTGCAAGTTTTTGCATGCTCAGTAATTCATCGAGTATCTCAAATCATCCCTTCAGCTTTAATCCTATTTCAATCTTCTTGTTGGCCTAAATTCTAAATCATTTCTTAGGAAACCACTTCTGCCTCAAGCTTCATGCATTTGTCTACTTTAGATCCAACTTTGGTTTTCATCACCTCTTTCACTATTTTGGATTCCTCTACTTGAAGTTTCATATTTACATTTGAAAGGTAACTTACCTTTGTACTTGCTAGATCCTCTCCTTAATTGTTTGATCAAGTTTGCTTCTTTAGGTCATTAGTCTCTCCCTATATAGATGTGGTGGTTTTACTTTTAACTTTCTTAGGCACTTCATCCTTTTCCTTGTTTGTAACCTTGAAGGAAGCTTCTTTTCTAGATGGTGTTGCATCTCCCATCCACATCTAATATGTTGTAAATATGCCATGTAGCTCATTAAGAGTGAGTTTGTCAATTTTTGTTCCTTTATTACTGAGATCTTTGATAATTTATACTTGTATGTCATTGACCTAAGAAATTTTAGTACAACGATCTCTTCCTTTACTTTTTCTCAATATCCTCAAATGGAGTTCACTGTATCATTAACTCTTTGAAGATAGTCTGGAGTATTCTATTATTCTATGATGTTAATACCTTGAACTATGGCCTTCAACTTACTTGAATCTTGCCCAAATTTACCTTTTCATCTTCTTCATATATCTTCTTCAATGTATCTAAGACATCTTGTGCATTTTTGCAATGCATAACCTTTCTATGCATATATCTATAAAAGCTATTTATAATAGAAAACAAATCCTTTTCATTTTTCTCATAATATCTTTCCCCTATAGCATTAGTAGGAGGTGTGGTTGGTGGTACGTATCCATTTACAATAGACATCCACACAAAAAATCCTAATGATCACAAGTATCTCTTAATCAAAAAACTCCAAAAGTTATAATATGTTCCATCAAACTAGGGAAGCTTGTTTGTGGGGGAAATTTCTTGACTAGCCATTGTGTTCACAAATCTAAGAATTTACCCAAGCTAGTAAAGCTTCTCCTAGGGAACCTAGGACTTTGATACCAATTGTTAAAACACAACAATCTACTAAGAGGGGAGGGGTAAATCATTAGATACTAAATTTTTAACCTTTTCAAACTTTTGAGCAAATAGACTTCAAGACACTTAGTGTGCATATTGAAATAGGAATTACAAAATATAAACAATAATGCAATCAAACATCACAGAATACACAAAATATGTGGAAAACCAGGATGGGAAAAGCCATAGTGAGAAATTGTTGCTAGGAGATATTGTCCTAATCTAATCTCACAAATATGCTTTATGTTACAACTTTTAAGGGTATCAACATTAAGGACACACCAATCCCTTGAATTGAGCACTCACTTAGTTATCTAAAGGTACCAACCTATTAGATTTACAACATAAAATATTATTACAATTTGTTCCTATGGAACTCAAATCAATGTTACAACTTTACAACTTCTTAATTATTCATTGTTATCACAACAACTCTCTTCTCTACTTTGCAGCCCACTAGTTCGGCTCTATTATTCTCCTTCTTCTTTAGTGTGTTTTCAATCCGCTCAATGGACCACCATACACTTTTGCAGCTCTCCTATTCTACTTAGTGTATTATTTGTCCATCTTAGGAGCTTAGAATCACTTCTACACTTGATGCACTCTCCTTTGCTCTGCACCCCACTAGTTCATATCTATTCTTCTCCTTCTTCTTTAGTGCATTCTTGGTCTTCATTAATGCATCACCATACACTTTTGTAGCTCTCCTTTTCTATTTAGTGAATTCTTTGTCTATCTCAAGAGCTCCAAATCACTTCTACACAATGCACTATCCTCTACTCATTTTTTAATAGTTGCACACTATAGATAATATTGTCATGTGTTTTTTGTGTAGCTAACAAATGATTACCTTTGGATTCTCGACCATCTACCGATCTTTTATTAGATTTCAAAATATCTTCTCCACTATCATGTAGTGGTATTGAGCTGCACAATATTAAATTCTATTGTAGAGAATTTTCCTTCATTCTCTTTCTATCAATACCCTATAATTGGATATGCATTTAATCCATCCATCTGATCATTTGATCTTATCTTGATCCTTGCCTTTGTAGCCCTCTATACCATTATTTTTGCATAAAATCTCATTACATGCGTCATTTAAGTAGGTAGATCATTTAATTCTCATCTCCATGTCAGTTTATAGGAAAAACTTATTTACATGGACTTAGCCATTACCAATCTTCACTTTTGTGTCTAACCGGTCAATCTCTAGCCTTTGCCCCACAATCCTACATTCTCCATTCACTGTCACATCTTCAAAACATGACTGTCGGATAAATGATATTTAAACCTCATCTCTGCAATCAACACACATCTCCATAATACTTAGAACATTTGTATCTATTTATGTGATGTGAAGAGATGTAGCGATAACCTTCCAATCACTTATCTTTGATCCTACATCATAGATCTCTTTCCCTTAGGAACCAAGGCTATTGCATATCGTTGATTTTCTATGAGAACCACCATTAATTTTCATGATGTATCAAGACACGATGATCATCATTGGATCAACTGCTACTCAATCTATGTCATCCCCCTCTATCTCATTAACTTTGTCAGCAAGCCCACACAATCTTCACAAGCAGGTGGGTTATTGCCACATGTCCTCCATTAACGTCATATTGCACTACCACATTATACTCATCACCCATCACTAAAGTCTTCATGTCTCACAGATGTGTAAGTGCAATGCATTAAGACCCAACAATGCAATAGCATTCTGACACCTATTCCTATTGATGTCACTTTCCACCAATATCGCTCATCACACAACACTCCAAACTCTTCACTTCACAACAATGATGTGAAGTGATGATGTCACGTTTTGCTGGACCCACCATCATTATGCATCATTTGATCAAGCCTCATTTAATCATGATTGTTCCTGGCTTCCTTACGAGGCTTAGCTAGGTCCCACCATAAACATAGTGGGCTAGTAGGCACCGTCCAATCATTTAGATTGTATTCATTGAACCATCTCCATCGCTAAACTACAAGCCAAATTCAAAGAGATTTCCATGATGCATGAGATAAAGTGATAACCATCGAATCTACTAACTTTAAATGCATCGTTTGATCTCCAAAGGAATACCAGTGACATAAACTAGATGACTAGGTGAAGGGGCTAGTCACTGAACGAACTTAAAGGGCATAAATTATAAATTATGTGACCTGCAACCCCCAATAAGCAGTCAACAATAATTCTTTTCTCAGCTCATTCTTCACCCTTTGAAAAAATGAAAAAATGGCACATGCTTAATTAAAAAACCCTTGGATAGTTTTAATTTAATTCTCTTAAAATAAATGGTTATATGTTATGCAGGATTGTATATTGTAGTGAATTGCTTATTTCATTATATTTTATAAGAAACAAAATTAGATGAGATCTGATTCTACCATCTGCTTGGAGTTTTCTGCATATAATAAATGTATTTTTTAATTAAAAATTAATAAAATAATCAGTTGAACGAATGTATTTCTAAAAGTTTATATCTTATTCAATGCAAAAACATTAATACTTCATACATTTTCCTCAAACCATATATCTATATTGAAAAAATTACATTTAACAAGAAACCTTTAACTATGCATGTTATGATGTTATTCTTTTGATTTGTTTTTTTCCTTCTTCTCAAACTTATACACACTTTTATATTGTAATGAATTTAAGTATAATTGATAAGAAAAAAATTCCACATAAAATCTGAATTTTTTATTACTAATATTTTAAACGCATACAACAGAACAACAGAATTAGATTCAGTTATATCATCACTGATTTAACAGCTATACCATGTAACGCCATATGCAAACCAAAATCTGCCTGTACAGTTCGTCTTACAGCAGTATAGATCAGTTCACTTTAAAAAAAGGATTATAAGTGGTTCTGTATATGGACCATACAGAAAAGATTATATAGGGTGTCTATATAGTATTAGCTTATGCTGAGTTTCCTATGTTCCTGCTCTCGCTGAAGGCTTCTAACCTCCCCCAGCTCGCAAAGTGTCTCAATGGCCTCCTGTGCTTCAATTCAAAAGACTTCTCCAATTTCCTGATGCACACTTTTATATTTTAATCACTTATAAATTTAAGTATAATTAATAAGAAAAAAATCTACATGAAATCTCAGTCTACAATCCAGTTGAAGTTTTTTCATATACAATAATTTTATATAATAAAATAGGATTTTTCTTAGAATCAATGAAAGAATAAGTTAAAGGTGAACTATCAAATAAAAGAAACTATATCATTAAACTGATAAGAACAGATATCAGGAAGCTGCAGTTTTAAAGCTTTACTCTAACACATTTTATTGTCTTGCTTCTTTATTCGTGCAATTGCAGGCGAAGTCCAAAAAAAATCTTATGCTGGAGGGCCACATTCATCAAATCAAACTGCAAGCGAACCAGCTATGAAGAAAGAAAGGTCCTCATATATCACAAGCTCTGAGGTCCCAGTTTTGATCTTGTTGCTTCAGCTCACTGCATATGTTGCTGATGTACGTCTCTGCTGTTCTATTTGGTCATGTTGCTGCTCCAGCTTGCTGCTATGTGCTGTAATTGTGTTACTCTTTGCAATTTGCTTCAGTTGACTAATGATTTCGTGCTGTTTATGTAATTGCTGATTTGTTTTTTTGCAGTTTCTAACTGCATTTCTCTTCATGTACATTGCATTTTCTCAATATTAAAAAAAAAAAATCTATATCATATAAATACACATGAAAATTTCAAGATTAGGAGCAACCCAAGGTAGAATGGCAGTAGATGAGGGTTTCTTTGATTCCTCATAATCTTGTACCTCAGACAATGGATGTTGGCCTTGCATGGCATGCACTGGATGAGAGTTTTGATTCTTGCATGGCATGTACCTGAGCCAATCACAGATGGCCTCTCATGGCTGATACTTGACCAGAAGCTGGTGACCTACTTTCACCCTTTTATTGGATATTCCTGTGGTAAATCAAATAGTATAACCATCCAGAAATGCATTCAAATAAAAGTAAAAAGAATGAGATTTTAAAATTAACAAAGATTACCCTTTCGCTTTTTCCTCGATCCTGTTTATAAATAGCATTCTACTTCTGGCCTTGATCGCAAACAATAACCAGTAGCTAGCTCTATGCAATACTGAGAATTTGAGAAAAAAAAAAAAACAATTAAATTTCACATTTAGAAAAACCTCATCGGATCTTATTTCCAACTCAGAAAGTTGAAAACAGGAAAGAGAAAAAAAAAACTTATCAAACACCTTATCAGAAGCACCGCTTTTTCTGATTCGTTTTTCGGTTATCCAACCCTCAGGCAGCCAGTGAGGATTGGGGATAATCTCCCCTACGGCTCTCCTCCTCCGCAGTGAGAGATCCGATTCAGGTGCGTTCCTAATATTATACTCTGAAGCCATCACAATCTATCTGCTTTTGGAAAAACAGATCACACCTACAGACAACGTGAAAACAGAAATTGCACAGATAAACAATGAGATGATTTGTTGTCAATGCAGATCTCAATAAGTAAATGAGATTTTAATAATATATGTATGATACAGTCTGGTCTGGCTTTGAAATTACCAACAAATATTTTGTTCCCGGCAAATTTGTTTTTATGTTAACCAATAATGTTATAGTTACACAGGGCTCCGAGCATAACAGTTGTTAATGCAGATCTCAATAAGTAAATGAGCTTTTAATTTTCAAACTATGTTGGGTTTATTTTAGTAGCTAGTAATTTTTTTTGTACTTAATAATAGTGTTTGTAAGAAAGTTTGATTATGATTATTACTAAAAGTAGTTTTAGTAATTTAGTTGGAATGAAGTAATTTTTAATTTTGCATATATTTAAAAAAATTAAATTTTAACTGAGTAATTTTGTTGCAAGAGATTTAAGTCAATGGCATTCTTTTATTCATATACATATAAGGATGAATAGAGTGACTTAAAAATGAGTAATTTTTAGGTTAGAATGGAGTGAATTCCTTTTACTGTTATATAGCTCAGGGTATGTTGTGACATAAATTGAGTGAGTGGCATTTTTAAATGAAATGTATATTGTGATTGCAATTAAACTACTTAATTAATTGAGAAATACAAAACCTTACTTTTGTTTCTCACTTAGTTTACTAGATGAATAAAATACCTACTTGAATTGTTTAATTCTTACAGTGAACATAATTTAATTCTAATTAATATATTATGCATTAGAATAATAAGGATATTATTTTACTCATGATATAACTGCTAATATTTATTTTTGTATGTTAGAATCCATATTGTGATGTAATTGGATGGAGTGAATTATTTTTTAGACTATATATGTTAGATATGTTGTGATGTAAATGAAGTGAGTGATATTTCATGATAGAAATGAATAATGTGTTTTAGTTTAGATGAATACCTTTCTTTGTTACTGGCATGTCTAAATATATATATTGTGTACTAATTGAAATAAGTGTATATAATTTTTTTTGATGAATAGGCATTTATCTATATTAAATCAAAGATTAAAATATATATTAATTTTTTTATTGCAACTAAATTAGTTTATCAGTTGACAATCATATGAGTGCCTTTCTTTGTTTACGTACATGTCTAAAAATATATGTATTGTGATGTAACTGGATGGAGCAAATTAAATTTTAAATTATATATGTTGTGAGGTAAATGAAATGAGTGATTGTTTCATGATTGAAATTAATAATGTGTTTTAATTCACGCCAGTACCTTTATTTATTGATATGCCAAATATATATTGTGAACTAAATGGTTCTAGGAAAATTCAGGGCTAGCAATTCACTACCTTCAACAATTCACTACTTACTTGAACAAAAACCCTTGAACATTATTTAATTTTAGTTTCCATATTATTCATTGGAATAATAAAGAAATTATTTTACTCTTACGATATAAATTTTACCTATCTTTTAGGTTAAAATACATGTTTTGACGTAAATGGAGTGAGTGACATTTCATGATTGAAATGTACATTGTTATTTAGTTGTGATGAATGAATTTCATTGGTTACTTTACATGTCCAAATATTTATTGAGAATTAATTGAAATAATTATAAATTGCAATTACATTGCATTATTGATTGAGAAATAGACAATCTTACTTTTATTTCTGATGTGGTGTATTAGATGAATCGAAAACCTCACTTATGTTCTAATACATGAACATTATTTAATTCTAGTTACCATATTATGCATAGGAATAATAAAAAAAATATTTTAGTATTCTAATAATTTTTCTTTTTATATACACAATAGAAAGTGATCTAGTGCATTGACAAAATGACAAGGAACAAAAAAAGAGAAAACCTATACAAAAATTATTTGAAGAATTAATAATTGAATATGGAAAATAATACATTTCTAGTATATTTGAGTATAATGAGGTCAAATAGAATAGAGTTTAGCATTATAGAGAGAAATAGCTCTACTGGTATGAATAAGTTTCATGTATGGGCAATATAAAAATTTATTAGGGAAAGCCAAAATATAAGTAACAACCATTCTTAGAAAGACTAAAATAAAAAATATTTTAAACTGGTTAAGATAGGTAAACCTTTAAAAGTAGACAAAGATAATAAAAATAAATATAGATGCAATTAACAATCAAGGGGAGGGATGATGCGAGGTGAATTGGTTATAGGCGAGGGTTTCAATGGTCAAAGCAATGATAAGGTGAAAGGAATCAGAAGGGGAGCCAAGAAGATTGAAGAATTGAGGGTGGTGGGTGTAGAAAATGGCAATGGGGTTGGTACAATTACTACATCACATAGTGAAAAACCCTACAAGGTTGATGTAATGGAAATTGTGAAAGAAGATGTAGAGGTTTTTGAAAAGACCACTATAATTTGGTAATTTTTTGGGTAAACATTTTACATGTGATGAAATTGTTGAATGGGTCTCCAAGAACTGGCAAGGATCTAGTTAATAATTAATTTCCTACTGAAAGCATTCTTCACTGAAGTGCTTGAAAATGAAGTACTAAGAGACAAGGTGATGGAGAATGATAGATGAAAAAATGGAGATTCTTTTCTATATTTGTAAAAGTGCGAAAGGAATTTCAATCCTCCTTTATGCAATCCAAAAAATGGGCCAATGTGGATTTAACTCTACAACTTACACTTTGAGTATTGGTTTTGCCAATGCTTAACAAAGATAGGGGTATCAAAAGGTTTTGGCGATTGACTTAGACTTGAGGAATAACAAATCCCTGATCTATGCAAGAATCCAAATTCTTGCAATATACTATATTCCTAAGGAAATTTATCCATCTTCTCAATAAGGTGAATGGAATAAATCAATTAAAGTGGAAATTCCAAAAGATTTCCGGCTCAACTACAAATGACATAACCACTTCAATGAAAATTATAGAAGGAAAGCGAAAAAAAATTATAGAAGGAAAGCGAAAAAATTAAGGAAGTTTGGAATGTGAAAAGACAAAAATAGGAAACAGTTAAGGAAACCATTAACAAGGAGGAAAAGAACGATGGAAAGAAAAATGCATGGGACTTAGTGGTGGTTGAAACATTAATCACCATCCAACTAGAAAGCTCAATTCATGTGGAGGAAGGGGAATTGATGGAGAATCGAGAGTTAACAATAATAGAGATTAACTTGATACAAAATGGTGAAATTTTTTAAACGAGTGTATAAAATGAAAGAAAATGGGAATATTCTTTGGAGAAAAAATATTCCATCAAAATATGTCAATTGAGGCACATCTGCCAAATTTCAAAGGTCATGTTAGCTCCAAGAATAGAAAGGAAACCAAATAAATAGAAGAGGGAAGAAGAGACTTCGATAGGCGATGAAACCTCAATAAAATTCTATGAGTAGTTATAAGGGAGGTTTCTCTTCCTTGGTGGAAGATGAGGGTCCTCACGTAGAACATTAGGGGTCTAAATGCCCCTAACCAAAAATGACTAGTCAAGCACCAGTTAGACTGTTTGAATGTTGGCATCATATTATTACAAGAAATGATAGTGTCGAAAAATACATACCCTTGTATTTTCACACTTGTTTGGGCCTTCCTGGCTTTATTTATTCTTATTTATGTCATAAATTTTGGTCCTATTTTGCATCCATAATTCTAATAAATGATATAATTTTATGGCTAATCCCAACAAACATCAAAGGGTAAATGATAATTTAATGATTCTAGTTGTGTGTCCCTAATTTTTGGACTAGGGATAAGATGCCACCTAGGGGCTCTTTGTCCTCCAAAGGTCTCAGGACCCTCTTTTCAAATGCATATTAAATGGGCCCCTCTTTGGAGTATATGCCCTGAGTTTCAAGCCTCGAGACTAAGATGCCACCTAGGGTGTCTTAGTCCTCCTTAAGTTATTTTTAGGATTTAGTTTCAAATCATGGCGGGATTTAGCCTCCTTTAATTAATGATTTCATATGTTTGTTTGGTGTGATGTAATTTTTGGATATTAAGATTAGATAAGTAAATACAAGGTTTTTTCACTCATTTATCATATAATCCATTCATGAGAGCATCCTAGAAAGTTTAGAAATGACACAAGATAATTCAAGAGCAATTCATCAAGCATTTGAAGCCATCATTAAGATTCAAGAAACATGTCAAGGATATTCTTGCATCATGTGTTTTTTTGAGCTAAGATTTCTGATGTACGGTTTTGACCCAAGCAAGCAATTCAAGTCAAGATCTATCAAGAACTACTTCAATTCAAGATCTACATTCAAGCTAGCCACTTCACACAAGTTTGTAGATTTCATAAAATAGGTTTGGTGAGTTGCAGTATAGCACTTTGTGTATTTACCATTTCCCTTCTATATTTTATTTTATTCCAATGTTTAATTACCAACAAGGGGTTTGACCAAGACAAACCTCCATTTACTAACAATAAACAAGATTTTACTCTCTTGAATGTTTGTATTTGTAGATTTAGGTTAAAGTCTTGAAGATAATTTTAAGTGAAAAGTTTCTAAGTTCCAAAGTTGCATTACAAAGTTGTCATCTTCACAAAAACTCACCTATAGGTCAGATTTGAAAGTTTCAGGATTGAAGATCTAAGAAGAAGGAAGTGCATACATTGAGCATCAGGATCACATTCAGATATCCTTTCATATTATGTTCTAACATCTAAAGGTTTTGTATTTCCCTTGAAAATTAGTAGTGGGACTAAGATAATATTAAGGACATCTTTGTCCTCCTTGGCATATTTTGACAACATTTTTTCATTTCTAGAATACTCATTACAATTCTAGACTTCCCAGGTACATATATCCTAACTTGTTGTTACTTAATTTTGTCATTTATATCCATCATTTTACTTGCATTACTAGGTTTTGTGAGTTGAATGTTAAGTTGTCTTTCCTAAGCTTTTTCTTGGTGGTGAACCCTTTGAATCATAAAGATCCCCCTAGGTCTTTCTTGTTGAGAATTAAGTCACCTTGGTGTTGATAGTCAATCCAATTTAGACTCCTAGGGAATATTTGAATGTTAATAGGAGAAGAGTGGTGTTACATGACCTGGGTCATAAAGCACACATTTTCCCATTGCTCAAAAATATAATTGGTAGATCTTGAAACTACATCATTTGCAAACCACTACAAGAAATGGAAGAGTGAATTTTTCTATTTTGATGGAGCAATGGACGGATTGGGTGTTCTATGGATTCCATCCAACTATGAGGTGATCCCAATTTCAAAACAATATTCATGGATGCAACTAGAGGTAAATTCCTTGGATCCAAAATTTAAAATAGATGTTTTTAACGTCTATGGTCATTTTAAAATAGAATAAAACGCATTGGTTTGTGAGGCCATATCAAAAGAATTAAAATTTTCATAAACAAGGTTTGTCTTTGGGGTGACTTTTATACAATAATGGATTTAAATGAAAAGAAATGGGAAACCCAGAAGGTCGCACAAGCACAAAAAGACTTATGTAATTTTTTTCATAATTCAATGAAGGTTAAGAGAAGTTGGAACATGCTAGTGCATATAAAAGACTTGCTGGGCCAAGTTGTGACCAATGAAGTGGACATTTAGAAGGATAAAATCAATTTTTTTTACAATCTATTGGGAAACAATGGTGAGGTAGAAGGTATCAAGTGTAACTTCTTAGAAGACATCAACATAGTTATCAATGTGGAAGTGAACAATAACATTGAAGACATGTAATCAATCTTAAGGATGTAAAAGAAGCAACTTTTTAAATGTAACCTAAGAATGTGCATGTCCCAAATGACTTCAACATGCTCTTTTACTAGTTGTTTTGGGATTTTATTGGGAAGGATCTACACAATGTAGTGGAATAATCACGGATATGGTCCATTATGCTAAAGGATTTTAACAACACTAACATAGCTTTAATCAACAAAAAAGATAATTTTGAATCTTTTTTGGACTATAGACCTATCTCTCTCTATAATATGGTCTATAAAATTATCATAAAGCCAATGAAAAATAGGTTAAAGCTACTCATGCTAGGAATAATATCTAAAGAACAAACTAATTTATCCCAAAATGGAACATGGATGGGGTGATTGTAACACATAAATTTTTCAACACTTCAAAAAAGTCAAACCTAAAAGGCATGATTTTAAAGCTAGATCTAAGTAAAGCCATAATAAAGTTTGATGGATTTTTCTATTAAAGGTAATGAAGCAGATGGGCTTTGGAGACAAGTGGATGAAGTGGGTCTAAGCATATGTATCAATTCCAAGTTATTCAATCATAATTGTAGACATTGAAATTTGTCCTAGGTCTTGGATGACACTTTTCACTAATTTCTCATCTAAAACTTATTAAATAATTTATTATTTAATTATTGCTAATATTCTTCTTCTAATTCCCTATAATTAAATAGTTTTAAATTATTTAGTTATTGTTCTTCTAAACCATTAATTAAATAATTTTAATTATCTAATTAATGCTCATCACTATTTATTCCTAACTATTCCTCTTAGATTAAATAATTATTTAATTATTTAATCCCTTACTTAATCTTTCCTGTCAAATTAAATAATTATTTAATTATTTAATTTTTCTTCAATTTCAATCATCCCTAAACTTGCTAATTTTGAAAGGTGAGGATAATTCATCTTATTTAATTATAATATTTTTAATTATCCTCACCTAGATGTCATTCCCACTTATCTCTCCCACTTTCTCTCACTTAACTCTTTCCACTTTCCGCCCATGACTCTTATTTTACAAATTCACTCCCCACTTTCAAAATGGCAGCTTTTAAATGAAAATAAATGGTTTCCTTATTTATTTTCAATTAACTCTTCTCTTTCTCAATTTAACTCATCCTTCACTCTTTCATTTCTCCATTTTTGAAAAAGTATATTTTGATAAAAATAAATACTTTCCTTATTTCTTTTCAATTAACTCATTTTGTCCTCCACTTTTAAATGGAAGTTTCCCTTCTAAATTATCTGTGCATTCAATATTTTCCATTCAATTATCTTTTCAAAATCTATAAATTGACGAGTTATTTATTCATTTAGGGGAGACCACATATTGGATTCATTTGTGATCATTCTATCAAATTTCTTTCAATATTTAGTGCACTTAATCACATTTGTGAGCTACACATAAAATCACGAGGTTTTGCATTTCCATTTATTTATTTATGTATTTGTTTCTCACAATTTTTTTGATGTATTGGGAATTTATTTCATGATATTTTCTTTGTGGTCTCAACATTTTGATATCATTTATGCTTTAACTATTTTACCCATATACAATAATAAATGGTACCTTGGGATTTTGTTAGCAATGCTAAGGAGATTTGGCAAGGAGACCCATTGTCTCCCTTCTTCTTTTTGTTAATGATTGAAGCATTGAGCTACCATATTTCCAAAATCCATCATTTGGTGATTTGGAAGGGCATAAAAGTGTTAGAAGTTATCTTGGCCATTTGACACTAGGTCTTCATAATACCATCCTCTTTCACACCTGATCATTGGAAGAAATATAAACAATCAAGATGGTTTTTGGAAAAATTGAATTGTGAAGTAGGTCAAGGAATGAATAGGAAAAAATTAGTTATATTTTATTTTAATAGCGGAAAAGTAATGCATTGTAGAATAGTAGGTGTGTTGGGTTTTAATACAAGTTGTATCCCATTGAATATCTAGGAATTCCTCTATTCTACAGGAATGCCAAACCTTCACTATGGAAATAGACATTGGATAGGTGTAGATAGTATAATGGTGTGTGCAAAGCTCTAGGGAATATTTAGTAAAAGTGGGCTATGAAGCCATAAGGAAACAATGGTACATAGTGACATCGCTTACACAACTATGTTGGATTAACTTTGTTCTTCTGAAAGTAGGGGCATTTGCTTGAACTTCCTTGGATTCTAGGATTTTAACAAAGGATATTCCATAGAGAATTCGCATAGTAGGTCCTCATAGATGTGTCCTCTACTGTAATAATATTGACTTGATAAATCACTTGTTGCTTTAGTACAAGGTGGCACAAGTATGTTGGAAATTTTTCTATTCTAAACTAGAATGGGTGGTCCCATTACCAAATGGTATATTAGATGTATTTGAAGCATGGCCATTGATGGGGAATGGATTTACAATGGATAGATTGTTGTGGGAAGTCCCAACCATGATAATATAATAATTTGGTAGAGAACTAAATGTAAGGATCTCTAAAGACATGCTAACTCAAGTGGATAATATCCTTCATAAAATTGAAAGGGGGGTATCCAAACATTTCAATGTAAAGGAGAGAAGTAGGAGGTACAAGTTTATATTGACATGTGACCAAAGGATGGTGTAGAATTGTCCCCTAATAAAAGCCCCAAGAGGTTACCTTTTGAACTCCAAGAAAAATATGAGAAACTAAAATGAATGTTGCCAACCTAGGGAAGATTGAAGCTGAAATTTGATGGGGCCTCAAAGGGCAACCTTGGGCCCTAAGGTGTAGGATTTTTTCTTAGGAATGATAAAAGGAAAAAAGTGTGGAAAGTGTCCAAAATATTTTTGGAGGGGATGAACAATGACGTAGAATGTTCGACTCTTTAAGAAGGGGTGAAGTTCCATGTAGATAATAATAAGCACCAAGTTGATATTGAGGGAGATTCTTTAGTTGTAATCATGGTAGTTTCATCAAATTAATCTCCCAACTAGAGGCTGGATATCTAGGTGGAGTCACTAAAACTATTAACCCTTCTACTTTTTTGGGCTTGTTTGGGTTCTTGTGATTTTGGCTTAATTTTGCCTTAATTTAGTTGCAATGTGGATAAAAAATTCACATTAAGTCTTGGGCCCTTGTGAACTAATCAATTTTAATGACACCTTTCTAAGAAGTGTTGTAATTCACTTTCACACTTTTCTAAGGTTTTATCAAATAATTAAACATAATAAACCTATTTTTAATCAAAATCAACATTAATATTTCCTTATTTGGAGTGTTGTAAAGTGTTGTAACACACTTTCACACTTTTCTAGGCTTGTCATTAATAATTGGGCTATATTATACTTGAATTGGCCCCATTTTGCATCCACAAGCCTCATTTATTGCATCTTTTGAATGATAATCTTGACACCAATCAGTAACCAATCATAATTAAGGTGTTCCTAGCTTGTGTGGCCTAGATTTAGTGAGATGGGACTCATTTTCCACCTTGGGTGAATGTATCCCACCTAGAGTTTTGGGTCCCAAACCTAGTTTCACACCTTTCTAAGAAATTTAGATTTTTGGTCCATGCGAGAGGGGACTCATTTTCGTTCTTGAGCGAATGAGTCTTGTGTGATCAAAATTCAAATTTAATTCAATTTTATGGCAGTATTTTATCCTCCTAGATCTGATGTTGGCCTATAGTGTTGTAATTTTGGAAATTATTTCATAATTAATTATAAATAGAAGGTTTTTTCACACATTTTCACCCAATACTTATGTGAGTTATCCTGTAGTGTTGTAATTTTGGGAATTATTGCATAGTTAAGTATAAATAGAAGGTTCTTTCACTCATTTTCACCCAAGACTTTTGTGAGAGCATTCTTATACATATATGACGATGAATAGTCTAACTTAAAAATGAGTGATTTTTAGGTTAGAATGGAGTGAATTCATTTTAATATTATATATATGTCATGGTATGTTGTGACATAAATTGAGTGTGGTATTTTTAATGGAAAATTATATTGTTGTGATGTAATTGGATGGAGTAATTTAATTTTTAGACTATATGTGTTAGATATGTCGTGACGTAAATGAAGTGAGTGATATTTTATGATTGAAATGAATAATGTGTTTTAATTTAGATGAACACATTTCTTTGTTTACTGACATGTTCAAATATATATTGTGAACTAATTGGAATAATTCCATATCAAAATATGTATTGCAATTAAATTAGTTTATCAGGTGGCAAGCATATAGCCTTAATTTTCTTTCTCACATAGTTTATTGGATGAATAAAAAGCCTCGCTTTCATTTTTACACGCGAACATTAATTAATTTTAGTTACCATATTATTGATTTCATGATTGAAATGAATAATGTGATTTAATTCAAATGAGTTTATTTATTTGTTTACTCACACACACACACTCACCACCACCCCTACCACCCCCCCCCACACACACACATATAGTGTGTGAATTAATTGAAATAAGTGTATATAAAAAAAATTATTGCAATTAAATTAGTTTATTGGGTGACAAACATACAACCTTACTTTTATTTCTCACGTGGTGTATTAGATGAATAGAATACCTACTTCAATTTTTACAATTGAACATAATTTATCTCAAATTAATATATTATGCATTAGAATAATAATAATATTATTTTACTCTTATGATATAACTGCTAATTTTTTTGTAGGTTAGAATCCATCTTGTGATGTAATTGGATGGAGTAAATTAATTTTTATTAAATTATATGTCATATATGTTATGAGGTAAATGGAGTGAGTCATTGTTTCATGATTGAAATTAATTTTTAATTTACATGAGTACCTTTCTTTGTTCATTGATTTTTCCAAATATATATTGTGAACTAATCATAATAAGTATATAAAAATATTTATTGTAATTGGATCTAGGAAAATTCATAGTCGTCAAAAAATTTGTTGCCAATAATTCACCATGGGAAAGTTCAATGCCATGAAAAAATCATGTCAAGGAAAATTCATCACCAATAGTTGACCACGGTGGAAAATTCACCACCAATAATTCACCACAACAAAAATTCATCACATTAAAAGTTTTCAATTCATTTTCTCATGAGTTACTAGTGGTAAATTTTCCTTGAGGAGAATTTGTCATAGCCATGAATTTTACAAAATTGTTGATAGTGAATTTTCTAAGGGTGAATTGTTGGAGGTGAATTTACTTGATGCCATTGTAATTTAATTAGTTTATTGGTTGAAAAACATGAAACCTTACTTTTATTTCTCATGTGGTGTAATGGATGAATACAAACTGTTGCTTCACTTCTTATGTTGCTTCACTTCTTACATGAAGCTGGTGGAGGTGAGTTTACCTTATGTAACCATTTGAATTTACCTGATGCCATTGTAATTTAATTATTTTATTTGTTGAAAAACATAAAACCTTACTTTTATTGCTCATGTGGTGTATTGGATGAATAAAAACCATTACTTTACTTCTTACGGGAACATTAGTTAATTTTAGTTTGTTGGTTGACAAACATAAAACCTTACTTTTATTTCTTGGTGTGTTAGATGAATAAAAACCCTTCAATTCTTATGTGAACATTATTTAATTTTTGTTACCATATTATTCATTAGAATAATAAAGAAATTATTTTACTCTTATGATATAATTTCTAGCTCTAATTAATGAATCAAAAACCTCACTTATATTCTTACACATGAACAATATTGAATTCTATTTACCATATTATGCATAGGAATAATAAACAAATTATTTCAGTATTATAATAACTATTTTTTTATACACAATAGAAAGTGATCTAGTACATTGAAAAAATGGTAAGGAACAACAAAAAGAGGAAACCTACACAAAAATTGTTTGAAGAATTAATAATTGACTATAAAAAATAAAATACATTTATGTTATATTTGAATATAATGAATTTAAATAGAATAGATTTTGCTTTATAGGGAGAAATAGTCTCTAGTCATAGCAATAAGTTTCATGTATGGGCAATATAAACCTCTATTAGGGAAAGCTAAAATAGAAGTAGTAATCATTCTTACAAAGACTAAAATAAAAATTATTTTAAACTAGTTAAGATAACTAAATATTTAAATTTAGATAAAGCTAATACAAATTGTAAAACAATTTTTCCCTTAAATTTTCTTTTGGTTTTCAGCTCTTATATATATTTTCGGCTTTAGATGAATCCGCACTTAAAGAAAAAGGTTGTTCTAAAAGGCACACAATGCACCACATGGTCATTGCATGTCTTCTTTTTATCATCTTCCTTTCAAGAGCAAGTCGATGTCAGCTTGGCAAAAATTTTCTCTAAGGCTATTTTCATAAATTTGAGATTCCCCACCAACTTGACATGTCATATCTTCACTTTTGGAAAGCTACATTGTTAAGGAGTGATCTCTTTGGATGGATTTTGTCGAAGCATGCTAGATATTTCTTTCTTTTTGGTTGGAACCTTTGAGTTAGTGCCTTCAATCTAAGTGATTGGTCAATCATATTTTGCTAGGCTACTCTCTAGGATCAATTGCTAAATATCTAAAGGACATTAATGACACAGTTGGGAATTAATGAGCAAGGATTGCTGCAATCTAATGCAGATCTACAATTGGATCATGAGCTATCACATGTAGGAATCTAGCAGTAGTTTCTTCTTGAATGTTAGCAGTGGTGTTCTCTTTTTCTAGCTATAAATAGAAGGTGGTAACACATGCAAGAAACTTCTTTTAGTTTTCATTAGTTTCTAGAGATATTTTTAGAAGTTGAAAGTTTATAGAACACTACTATTCTCTAGCATGTTATATTGTTTTAACTCAAACTATCATCAGATTTGCATCCATCCTTTTTTTTAAGTCCATTTGATCTTTAAGTATGATTTGTTTGGAAGAAATATTTGAAACTATGCATGTTATGGCCTTTGTCAACTTCCTTGTTTATGTTTTTGTTCATGATAAAAACACTATGTTAAGCTTAATTTGATAGATTGATTAGTTTCAATTTCCATGTTGTAGGCTTCTATGATCTAATGATAGCTTTCAAAAATTGTATTGTCTATTGAACTTCTCCATTTTCTTTAAGGGTTGTTATTTTTCCATATTATTTTGAAAAAAGAGAAAGGGTTTTTGCAATTTCTAGATATTTTTGTTAACTTTTGGATATTTTTTTTTGGTTGATCAAACCTTAATGAGTTATTATTATGGGGATATTTGAAAGACTACATTGTGCTTTTACTTAGCCCTTGTTGTTTGTTCTCTTCCCAAAAATGAAGGGTTGTGGCATTGTGTCTATTATATCATTCATAGGAAAAGAATTGAAGTTTGAAATTATGTTGTAAAAGCTTTGGTGTATCAACATCAAAAGAGCACTGCAAGAGGCCATGAGCGACTTCAATATGAGGTTTCATAGAACTTGGAAAAGAATCCCCATAATAGCTCGACTTCCATCTGCGATGGATGAGTATATTTTATGGTCTAATTTTGGGTAGAATTTATGATTTATTTAATCAAGTTTTCATGGACCTTGATCTTAAGTGTTGATATTTTTATGATATTTCCTCAAAACTATAGACATTGGGCCTAATCTTATTTCTACAAATATTTAATGACATTGGCATGTTATATGGACTATCTATATATATTTTTCATTTGGTTAATGAATATTCTTTAAGGTGGTTACAAATATGCAAATATTCTACATACTAACATTTCCATGCAAATATAATTTGAGGACACTAAATTGAAAAAGACACCACCAGCTGGGCATGCACCATAATGTACAACAAGGGAATCATTCAAAGGGAAAAGGAGGTCAACAACAGGAGATTCCCAATGTAAATAAAATGTAACCACCTTGTAATTGTCTTTATTGATGTTAAGTGAATATAGGCATTACTATTGTGGTAAATCTGCATTGAGGCAGGAACGTCTGACTAGCTTCCTTGTGCACCTAACCGCCTCTCCACTTCTCTACTTTACCTAAAATGACATCCCCCTACTTAATGTAGTTGACTGCCTTGCTTAGTTAGTATTATAAATAAGGATCATATGCTCCTTCTTAGGAGGTTGTGCAATCTCATGATGTACTTGCATTCTTAAAGTTTCAACAATACAGTTATGCTACTCTTTTGTACTCATTGATTCCAGTGAATAAAATGAAGTTCTAAGTTTGACTATCTAAGTTTACATTATTATTAGAGGATACACATCTAAGGGGGCCCACTTGGTGAGCAATATAGCCTTTAGGTTATTTTAGCCCAGTTATTACTTTTTGTTCAATAATTAGTTAAGAATCTAGCACTGACTATTCCTACAACCACTAGAATTCCATTGTGACTATTCCTCCTGCCAAAGTAGACCTGGAGTAGTTTCTTGTTTTTTTGCTCATATTTTCATTTATGTCATGCATTTTAGCTTAGTATAGTTTTTGGTTGATGTTTAGCATTTATGTTATTCCTTTCCAAGCAAATTTCTTTTAGCATTGTGTCTTTCTTAGCTATAGAATAAAAATGGCTACTTCGGGTTCTTAGTGCACATTCTATGTTGACCCATTTTAAGTTCACGTCTTTGGGTTGAAAATTTAAATGCACCTTCATGATGATTGAAATAGTTATTTATCTTAGATGTCCAAGCTCTAAATCATATATGTGAAGGCCTAGTTGCTAAATCATTATGGGAGGCCAACATTTTTGGCATTGTTGTGAGGGATGGTTTCAAACTAGGGATTTATTTGGAGTCATTGATAGTTTTCTTGTTGTAGTATTTCTGAAAGTTATACTTAGCATACCCCTCATTTAGGAAGTAATGACCCCCCTTATTCTATACCAATTATTTATGTGAGCTAGTTGATAGTGAGTTGATACCACATGCATAGAGAAAGGACAAGGGATGCTTCTAGGATATTCCATCCTAATAATCCTTATCCACTCCAACTAGAAGAGCTTCCAAATCTTTGAGGGAAGTAATGGCACCTCTTATTCTTTACCATTTCTTTGTGTGAGCTAGTTGATAGTGAATTGATACCGCATGCATAGAGGAAGGAGAAAGGATGCTTATCAGATATTCCTTTCTAACAATCCTTATCCACTCCAGCTAGAAGAGCTTCCAAATCTACCAAGGAATGAAGAATAAGAAGATCCAAACCCCTTTTTTGATGCATTTCCTAAGCTAACCAGTTCTAAAGCTTCCTCTAAAGACCTAAAATCAATTTGAGAATCACCTTGCTTTGGAAATCCATCAAAAAGTCATGGGTGATACAAATAGAAACAAACCTAACTAACTAGCTTTTCCTTTCCCCATTTCCCATCACAATGAACTTGAAAATCTCAAAAATGTCCCTTCTTTTTCCCCTCCTAAGTTTTATGAACTTGTTATAGAATACCCTAATACCTTCTTGTTCAAATTTGATATACTATGCAGGAGTTATGATTATACCACTAATGCTCGTAGGCTTAAGCTATTTCCTACCACCTTGAAAGAGGATACATTGAGATGATTCAAGAACCTGGGTAGAGATATTGTGGACACTTGGAGGACATGAAGACAAATTTCCTTGAGAAATACAAGTAATATTGTAGTGGCACTGACATGAGAGGAGATGGCATTTTTAGGATGCGACAAAAGGAAGATGAGAGCCTGGAGGATTGCATTTCAAGGTTTTTATTTTTCTTATAGAAATCTCCACTCCATACCCTCAGCAAAGAATCACAAAAGTTTTTTTCCTAATAGGAATTAATGAGAGTTGCACTAATGTATTGGACCTGATGGCAGGAGGAGATATCACCTAAGTTCCTTGGGAAGACAACAAGAAAATATGCCAAAACTATTCTAGGGAAGCTTCAAAGAAAGGGAGAGTTGACCAATCCTCTATGGGTAAGTCATCTACCAGTGGAGTTTCAAGGATGGATATCACACACTTGCTGAAACATTTCAAGCAAGAAATTATAAACAATCTAGCTACTCAGCTAGATACACTTCAAGCGAAGAAGAAACAAGAGGAGGAAAAGGCAATGTTTGTAGAGTATTACCCCATTGCAGAAAAAAGAAGAAAGACTATAGATGCAAAATGGTATCTAATATTGAAAGTAAAGAAATTCCACCTACGTTCAAATCAATCCAAATTAGAGAAGACCAAGTCTACTAAAGGATCCCTTGGGCTCCAAGAAAAGGTATGCCACTAGATCCACTATCTTATGTTGTGCCATATTTCAATTCCTATTCATTTGGTAACCAATTGAAGCCCCCATATCCAACCAATTATGGAGGATATCCACCATAGCCTTGGGGTAACCCTCCAAATGCTAGCCCAATCATCAAAATTTTCCACTCCAGTGGCAACAACCTCAAGGGAATTGGTAGTAATTTCGAGGGAATTAGCAACCACCTCTAGGAAATTGGTAGCAAACAAATTAGTGGAGAGGAGGACAACAATGGCCAACTCAGACAACCAGCTACATGCAACCACCTTCTCAACCCAAACAACTTGCTATAATGCCTCCCCTTACTAATTCAAGCTCAAATTCACCTAAACCTACTCACCTACCAACACAAGCCACATGTAATCCAAATAACAAACCACAACAACATGTATACTTTGTTGATTCAAATCAATTTCCTGCATATGTTGTGAGAATAAGTGACATTCACTTTCACTCAGAAACTACTTTACCAACCCCTTCCAAGCCCATTATCATTGAGCTTCCTATGGAATAGGAAGATGAACCTTTGAATGATCCCACTAAGCCAAGTGCACCTAAAAATCCTGAACCAGTCCCAATCAAGCAAAATGAACAAGAACCACAATTTCCTCATATATTGGAAGTTTCCAAGAAAAAGAAGGAAATAGAGGACACAAATTTTGACATCTTGGATTAGCTGAAGCATATATGTGCCCAAATACCTATATTCCAAGCCATAAAGGATGTCCCAATCTATGTCAAGGCAATTGAAGAAGAATTCCTCGAGAACCAATACATGAAAAAGAAAGACCCAACAAAAATTAATGTGGTGGGATAGTTGGCTAACATCATGCTTGGGAAAGTGACTAACCCCAAGTACAATGACCCAGGTATTATTGTGGTAGCAGTTGTTATTAATGGGATTCAAATAAAGAATGCTCTAATTGATTTAGGGGAAGCAATAAATGCAATGATTAAGGACATCCTACATCAACTAAATGTTGCAAGCATGAGATCTAATCCAACTATCCTATAGCTTGCTGATAGTTCTACTGCTAAGCCTAATTGTATAGTGGAAGACCTTGTGGAAATTCTAGACTCTTTGGACTACCCAGTAGACTTCGTGATTCTTTCTCCTAAATCTACACTAGGTGAGTATCCCATTATTCTTGGAAGGCTATAGTTAGCAACTACAGATGCATATATTGGATTCCAATCAGGTGACATGACCATTTTTGATGGGAAGAGCACCAAAAAGTTTGTTCTTTATCCTCCTACTCAGCCATCTTATGATGAGGATAATCATGTATGGCCACATGCTAGTAAAGAGGCCGAGGAAGTTAATTTTGTTGCATAGCTTATAATGTTCGGCATAAGCTCCTTCATGCAACTTCAAGATGAACATGAATTATTGGAAGCATCATCTTCTCATTCTACTGATCCAGTCATGACACTTTTGATTTCTCTTCATGTAGCCACTTTTCCTGCTGACATTCTTCTTGTAGCCACTCATCCTACAACCACTCTTCCACTAGCTAGACTTCCTGCAGCAACAGGTATGTCCCATACATAGCTTCCATATGAACTCAAGGTACCATGCATTAATGAAGCATCCATGATAGAGTTGACTACACAAGTTAAATTGTCAAAAGGAAAATATTTGAATGTTAATCTAGAAAACTTAGTGAACAACAACAGTTGTTATTGGAAAAATTATTGAGGACCCACCAGTATGAATTTGCATGGGACTATCATGATATGAAGGGATTGAACCCTAAGATTTGCACTCACATAATTTACATTAGAGATGATTGCACCCAAGTGAGGTAGCCACAAATAAGAATTAACTCTGCACTAAGAGAAATTCTGAAAGGGGAACTATAGAAATTATTAGATGTAGGATTTATCTACCCCATTTTAGATAGTCAGTGGGTGTATCCATTAGTGAATGTGCCCTAGAAAGGAGGGAAATGGTGAGTTTTTGTTGATTATAGGCAACTCAATGCTGCCACCAAAAAGGACCATTTTCCCTTACCTTTCATGGATCAAGTTTTGGAGTCACTTGTAGGAAAATAATACTTTTCTTTTCTAGTTGGATTCTATGGCTACAACTAGATCCAAATTGCACCAGAGGACCAAGAGAAGGCCACCTTTACCTGTCCATGGGGGACCCATGCCTACTTAGTACTCCCATTTGTCTTATGCAATGCACCTACAATGTTTTAGAGGGCAGTCATTGAAATATTTGTAGATATCTCTCTTGATTGCATGGAAATTTACATGGGTGACTTTACCACCTATGGTGCTAATTTCAATCATGCATTAGAAAATCTTAGGAGAGTCCTATAGATATGTGAAGACCAAAATCTATCCTTAAATAGTGAAAAGTGCTTCATGATGATGCTGGAAGGTGTAGTTCTTGGCCAATACATCTCCCACAAAGGAATTCAAGTAGATCCTGAAAAGATTGATATGATCACAAATCTGCCCACACCTAAATAACAAAAGGATGTTAGGAATTTTTTTGGGCCATACAGGATATTATAGGTGTTTCATCAAGGATTTTAGCAAAATAGGAGAACCATTGTATGCCCTTCTCACTAAAGATGTTAAATTCTAGTGGACTGAAGATTCTGACAAGGAATTTTCTAATTTCAAGGTAGCCTTGACTCATACTCCTGTACTCAAAGGACCTAATTGGGAGCTTCCTTTCCACATTCATATAAATGCATCAGATTATGCCATAGGAGCAGTCTTAGGACAAAAAGGAGCTATTGAAAATCCCATTTATTTTGTTAGAAAAAATTTACAAGGAGTTGAATTCAACTATACAGTGACAAAATAAGAAATGTTGGCAGTGATATATGCCCTGAACAAATTTAGGCATTACATAATAGGTTACCAAATATTTGTACAAATTGATTATGCAACCATTAGATACATCATGAATAAACCTCAGGTTTCTGTTAGGTTGGAAATATGGTTATTGTTGATGAAGGAGTTTGACATATCCATTGTTGATAAACCAAGGAAGGCCAATGTTGTTGCAGATTTTATTTTAAAGTTGACTACATCAGGGGATAATCAAGCCATAGATGACTCTTTTCCTGATGAGTATGTATTCTACATTAGTGTACAAACACCCCGGTATGTTGACATAGCTAATTATTTGGTCACAGATAGGGTTTCTCCTCACTTCTCTCCAAATGAGAGAAGGGCACTCATTCAAAAATATTTTCCTTTCTCATTGATTGCTCAATTTTTATTTTATACTAGACAAGACCATGTCATGAGGAGATCTGTGTAAGAGAAGATGAGACATATGAAATTTTGCATGCATGCAACAACAAACCATGTGGAAGAAATTTTGTAGCCAAGAGGAAAGCAATGAAGATTTTGAACATAGGATACTATTGGCCCACAATTCACAATGTGTAGAAAGGTATACAAGAAAATGTTATAGATGCCAAAGAATGGGTAGACCAACCAAATCTAATGAGATGGAACTTTACCTTAGGTAGTAATCACTCCCTTTGACAAGTTTTAATTGGATTTTATAGGACCCATTGACCCTACATCAAATGGTAAGTCTTATATCCTAGTATACACTAATTATGTAACAAAGTGGGTAGAAGTTAAGGCCATGAAGGATGCAAGAGACAATAAGGTTGCACAATTTATTTATGAGGAGATTTTCACAAGGTATGGAGTTCCAAGAGAGATAGTGAATGATCAAGGGGTTCAATTCACATCAATCCTTATTGCAAGACTAGTCAATGAGTACAACATAAGACACAGTCTACTCTTTATCACCCCCAGGCCAATGGCCAACTTGAGATGACCAAGAAAGAAATTGAAGCTATCCACATAAAGGGTTAGGAAAATAGGTTACTAGAAGTTGTTTGCACCTACAAACTACTTGGAAAACAACTACAGGCTTCACTCCATTTGAGTTTTTGTATGGAAAAACAACCATGATTCTCATGTAATTTGAACATAAGACTCTTAAGACTATAGGAGATTTGAGGATGGACATGTAGTTGAATGCTTTGGATGAGATGAGGAGAGAAATATTGCATCACAAAGAGGTTCTCTAGAATTAAAGAATCAGGTGGCATGAAAAATTCATCAAGGAAAAGAAATTCCAGCCAAGTGACTGGGTCCTACTCTATGAATTGTGGTATCAAGACAATGCAGGAAAATTTTAGACAAGGTGGCTAGGACCATATGAGGTTGTTGAAGTATTCCCCAATGGTGTTGTGCGACCCACTACTATTGACACAGTCAAATTCAAGTTTCTTGTCAACGGTCATCGCCTAAGATTATATCATATGCCAACTTCTAAGGAGGATTTCCTATAGCAATTCACTCAGCATGTTGCACCTAAGCTTCTTGCAACCAAAGGAAGTGGACCTAGTGTCCCTCCTTCTAGCTAATTAAGCTATGTACTTGTCATAATAAAGAATTCCACTTTTGAGGAAGTGCATTTCTTCACCCATCCACCCATACATCCACCCATCACCACATTTCTCTCTCTTCCATCACTTCACTTCATTCCACTCCACCTCATTCCACCTCATTTTCATTAATTTCTCAACTTATTTCTTAAAAGTTGAACGCCACTTTCTCCATAATCTCTGTAATTAATCCTCCACACATTTAGGTATGTGCTCATTAATTGATATATCTTAATTGTCTTTAGTACATTCATTTAATTGATATACATTAATTTGGACATTCACTGTAGCATGCCAATATTCCCTTCCCCTATCAAATCATCATTATAACCACTCCCATCTCACATGTGAGCACACATACCCAAATTTAGATTCGGAGGGAGGAAAAAGAAGTGAATGCTTTTCCCACGTGTTAGTCCATGTTGTTCTATGTCAAGAAAATATAAATTGAGTCAATTTGAAATCTGAGTGATAGGACGACTCACATGTGTGAGGTGACACCAACTACCACTGCTATTTCTCTCCATCATAGCTTTCCTTTATTACTCCCTCCTTGCCATTATTGACCCTATCATAATCTTAGGCTGCAAAAAAAAGGTAAAGTAGAAATGGAAAATTCAGTTGACATTGGCATTGGAAATTTAGCAAGTGTTGTAGGAAGGTGAATTTGATTTTTATACGAGAATTGCAGGAAGGAAACCACAGAGTGATTGTTTGCAGACAATGGGAGGTGGGTTAATTCAAAATGAAACCATAGTGCATGATGTATTACTGTAGGATGCACCCTACCTAGTTGAATTCAAAAACTATGGGAGGTTAGACTACTTCCTAAAGTTGGATAGTTTTGATGAAGAGATTGCACTAGAATTCAACCAGACATTGTCTAAAGGGAAGGCCACAGTAAAAGGGCTAGAGGTCATGGTGATTGATGAAAGGATTATAGAAGTTACAGGGTTACCTGTCGATCATGAACATTACCCTACTTCCAAATATTCCAGTTTAGCTAGGGTCAAATTTATAGAATTGAGTGACCGTCTATTGAACATAGATAAACAAGGTGCGAAGAGAACCTATCTACCCAAGCCATGGAAGTAGATAGCTCTGTATTTCATAAGATACATCACCTGTTAAGGTCGCCTGTTGAATCTACATTCAGTGGACTTCAAAATTTTGAATCGCATGAGGCACAGGAGGAGGATGAATGTGTCGAACATGCTATGCAACCTTCTTTCAATCATTGCAGCTGAGACTAAAAAAGCTAGGGACAATTCTGTGTTCCACCATTGTCTAATTAAATTGTTAGTTGAGAAGTCTCTACATGATATGTCTTGAATGACTTGGGAAGAATTCAATTTTTTTTATCAAATTAGACCTGAGCACTGATGACCTAGGGTTTTACCTCAACCTTCTAGGTCTAGTAGGAGACTGAGCATGATTGATGCCACTCTTGGTGCTTGAACCTCTGGCACAAGCCCTAGTGTAAACCTCCACACATTTAGGTATGTGCTCATTAATTGATATATCTTAATTATCTTTAGTGCATTCCTTTAATTGATGTACATTAATTTGGGTGTTCACTATAGTGTGCCAATATTCCCTTCCCCTATCAAATCATCATTGTCACCACTCCCATCTCACATGTGAGGACACATACCATTATTTAGGTTTGGGGGGAGGAAAAAGAAGTGAATCCTTTGCTCGTGTGTTAGTCCATCTTGTTCTATGTCAGCAAAATTTAAATTGAGTTGATTTGAAATCTGAGTGAGAGGATGAATCATATGTGTGAGGTGACACAAACTACTGCTTCCATTTCTCTCCATCATAACTTTCCTTTATTACTCCCTCATTTCCATTATGGACCCTATCATAATCTCAAGCTGCAAAAAAAGGTAAAGTAGAAATGGAAAATTTAATTGACATTGGCATTGGAAATTTAGCAATTGTTGCAGGAAGGTGAATTTGATTTTTAGACAAGAATTGCATGAAGAAAACCAAAAATTCATTGTTTGTAGACAATGGGAGGTGGGTTAATTTGAAATGAATCCATAGTGCATGATTCATTACTGTACGATGCACCCTACTTAGTTGAATTCAAAAATTGTGGGAGGTTAGACTACTTCCTAAAGTTGGATGGTTTTGATAAAGATATTGCACTAGAATTCAACCAGACATTTTCTGAAGGGAAGGCCATAGTAAAAGGGCTAGAGATCATGGTGATTGATGAACGGATTATAGAAGTTACAGGTTTACCTTTCAATCATGAACATTACCCTACTTCCAAATATTACAGGTCAGCTAGGGCCAAATTTACAAAATCGAGTGACCCTCAATTGAACATAGATACACAAGGTGCAAGGAGAACCTCTCTACCCAAGCCATGGAATTAGATAGCTCTTGATGTCATAAGATACATCACCTGTTAAGGTCGCCTATTGAATCTACATTCTATGGACTTCAAACTTTTGAATCACGTGAGGCACGAGAGGAGGATGAATGTGTCGAACATGCTATGCAACCTTCTTTCAATTATTGCGGTTGAGACTCAAAGAGGTAGGGAAAATTCTATATTCCACCATTGTCTAATGAAATTGTTAGTTGAGAAGTCTCTACATGATATGGCTTGAATGACTTGGGAAGAATTCAAAAAAATTGATTAAATTAGACCTGAGCACTTATGACCTAGGGTTTTACCTCAACCTCATAGATCTAGGAGGAGATTGAGCATGATTGAAGCCACTCTTTGTGCTTGAAGCTCTGGCACAAGCCCTAGAGTAAACCCTCTTGTAGCAAAATAAACCATAGAAATTAGCTCTTATAGGATAGAACACTTAGACAAAGAAATTTCATCCCTAGATTTTGATGATGATGTTCCACTTGGCATCCTAATGAAAACTAGGGCACAAAAGAGAGAAGTAGATATGAGAAAAGGAAAAGCTAAAAGGAAATTAGAAAAAGAAGAAGTACCAAGTTCTAAGAAGCGAAAGGCTAACACTATTCATCTTGCAGCCAAAGAAAAACATGAAATCCCTCCCAAAAAATCAAGACCAACTGAGCCACCTTTTGGTATGCCTCCATAGGAAATCCCTAAGTCTAGATAAATATCATAGGGGGATACAAAAGTTCCAATGGGATAGGTGAATGTTAAGGAAGTGGATGTATGTAAGACGGCAACAAAATAAACATTAGCAAATCTTGTTGATATTGTAGAACAAGTCGAGAATCAAGGGTATGAGGAAAATCAAGATTTCTTGTAGCATGAGCAAGACCAAGAACAAGAGAAGGAGTTCCTGCAACAACAACAAGAATAAGAACAATCAGTACCTTGTAGTCATAATTGAGAAGACAACCTAAATCCTTGTAGTTAGTACTATATGGAAAGCAAGCATCAATACTAGGAAAAATGTTGGTAGGAATACATAACCCCCTTGATTTTTCAATGCACATGGTAGATATGCATTTATGAAAAGAGATGCAAAGAATGGAAGAAGAATGGAAGGAGGAGAAACATAGGGTGAAGAAGGAAATTCAAAAGAAAGATGAGGAGATTGAAGACAAGGATGCAAAAATTGGTACCTTAAAGAATAAGGTGGATAATATGATAGCCTTGGTAGCCCAAATTTTAGAGTGGAGGACCCCTCCAAGGGTCTATGTTCTGCATTTGAAGGAGAAATATCTTTCTTTTAAGCTAGCACAGATTGTCTTAGGTTTGAACCCTTCCGTTGAGACTCCTATTGAATTTTTCAATGCTTATTTGATTGCTTCCCATGAAATGAAGAATTTTTTGTGTGAGTTTTATTTGCATAATTATGTTGTGACTCAAGACCATGATTGAAATCCACTGATATATGTTGGGGATGTCCAATTAAGGGAATTGATTTCCTAGGTGCAAAATGAGATTAGTTGGGGACAACAATACAATGCTTATAGAAAAATGTAATCCAACACCCCCCTGGACATTAGTTCTAAATCAAGAAACTTAAGGGACATTTATGGGGAATTGAACAAAATGCTTCTTAGACCTAGCTATGGAAATACAATGGCACCCTAGATAGAAGTAGTTTATAGTGAATATGAGGAAAAGGAAAAAGAAAAGGAGGAAACTGTCAAAGGATGCGTATCACAAAGATGGAACAACCTAACTAATGAGCTAAAATAGGTTGATCCTCATTCCATCCAGAACTATGCTATATAACTTAAAATAATTGATAGATATATTCAAATTGGAAGGACAAAAGGATGATTCTAGCTTCCCTAACTTTTCAACCACCTATTCTAATGTGGCCTGTACCAAACATTAGGTTTTACCACTATGATATCATTGAAGAGAGACATAGATGGAGCTGATTTGACAGATTGGGAGGATTCTATTGGGACCCTAATTCATGGACAACAAACATTGATGTAGGATAATTGTTAGTTGCAATTTTCAGAGTATTGACCAAGTAGAAAAATAACCCTTCCCCTGCTGGAGGACCAGCAAAACCTTAGGTTGGGGGGAGTTATGAGTATAGTTTATGGTCTAGTTTTGGGTAGAATTTATGATTTATTTGTTGAATTTGTATGTGGACCTTGATGTTAACTGTTGGTATATTTTATGATATTTCCTCAAAACTATAAACATTGGGCAAATCTTATTTTCAAAAATATTTAATGACATTGACATGTTATATGGACTATCTATATTAATTATTCATGTGGTTAATGAATGTTATTTAAGGTGGTTATAGATATGCAATTATTGTGTGTACTAACATTTCCATGAAAATATAATTTGAGAATACTAAATTGAGAAAGACACCGCCAGATGGACATACACCATAACATCAAACAAGGGAGTCATTCAAAGGTCAAAGGAGGTCAACAACAAGAGATTCCCCATACAAATAAAATGTAACAACCTTGTAATTGTCTTTCTTGATGTTGAGTGAATATAGTCATTCTTCTTGTGCTAAATCTGCATTGAGGTAGACATGTCTGACTAGATTCCATGTGTGCATAACCACCACTCCACTTTCTCTAATTTCCCTAAAATGGAATCCTAGTTTGTGGAGTTGACCACCTTACTTAGTTGGTAGTATAAATAAGGATAAGAGTCTCCTTCTCATTAGGTTTCGCAATCTAATGATGTACTTGCATTCTTATGTTTTTAGCAATGTAGTTATGCTACTCCTTTCTACTCATGAATTCAGTGAATAAAGTGAAGGTCTAAGTTTGAGTATTTGAGTTTATATTAGTATTACAGAATACCCATCCAAGGGGGCCAACTTTTTGAGCAATCCATCCTTTAGCTTAGTTTAGCCTAGTTATTACTTTTTGTTTAGTAAATAGTTAAAAATCTGGTGCTGACTATTCCTACAACCAATAGAATTCCATTCTATGATTGTTCTTGTACCCAAAGTAGATATAGTAGTTTCCTACTTTTTTACTCATATTTTCATTTCCATCATGCATTTTAGCTTAGTATAGTTATTGGTTGATGTTCAACATTTATATTATTCCTTTCCATGAAATTTACTTTCAGCATTATCTCTTTCTTAGCTATAGAATGAAAATGGCTACTTTGGGTTCCTCGTGCACATACTATGCTGACCCATTTCAAGTTCACATCCCTGGGTTGACAAGTTAAATGTACCTTCATGATGGTTGAAATAGCTATTCAGGTTATATTTCCAATCTCTAAATCATGACTATAAAGGCCTAGTTGTTAAACCATTGTGGGAGGCCAACAGATGGCATTTATGTTTTACCTAAACGCTTTCAATTCGTACATCGTCGTCATGATAACCTCTATGGGAGGAGATGAATTACATGACATATATGATTTGTCTATGCATGCAGGGAATAGTTTCATCGATGCTGGGAAGCTTCCACCATGACCACCGATTCCCATATTCACAAAAATATTTGGTGGTCCTTGGGAATAAATTACGCCAAAAACCTTCACTCGAGAAGTGATGACAGTGGCTATTCCAAAATTCATGTATTAGTATCCCACTACACAACCAAGTAGGTTGGGATCCTCGTCACTAGTAGTAGAGATCAACAATATGAAGAGTCTCATGCAATCTTTTGCTAACGAGTTAGTTCTCATCAAATGGTTGCAAGCAATACCTTCAAAGTAGGCCACTCAGACCTATGAAGGGGGAAGGCTATCTTATCAACAAAACATGTACTTAGGACCCTCAAAAGGAGGAGGTCAGAAAATGATGTCTACCAACAAGATAGTCTTGGTTACTATGCCACTTCAGGCTATGAAGAGTAGTCTAAGAAAGGATCTTGTATCGAGCCAAAAAAACTTGGACAAAGAAGAAAACACATGGTGCTTCCTATGTAATGATAGTCACACACCTCAAAATTTTCTGAGGGGAAATTTGCACCAGAACAAAGAAACAAGGGTGTGCTATCAAATATGGAAGATTATTAGTCTCCTAAAATAGTAAATTCTCATTTTAGAGGGCAAATGCAAGGAATGTCTTTAGAACAAGCGTTGGATATTGTGCTAGACCAAGTGCTATTTTTATGATGATTAGTTGAAAAATGGATGTTGTATGGCTTTGGACATAGAACATCAATTTTATTCAACTAAAATTCAAGGATGCTCTTGAGATCTCAACCCAGGAGTGGGATCAGGGAAAGAGACCTACTAACATTGAAGGATGACATAGAGTTCTCACCCCAAGATTCGAATAGAGGCAAGAGACTTCACAAGAGGGTATCTTAAGATATCATTTCATATTACAAGAGGGGTTCACCACCATGTCTAAACTTGGAAAAGACAATGAAATGCAAGATGCCATACTAAACCCTACTTTGATGCAATGACCTACAAAATGATGTAGAAAAGTAAACAGAATAACACAAAAAACTATAAAATAGAAAGTGTGCACCTAGAAGCTTGTAGAGGCTTGAATGAAGACTATAAATGCTACTTATCCTAAAATTTTGGCTTATTGGGGCTCATTTTCCATTTTGGGTGAATCACTCCTAGTTTTGGATTTCTACACTAGAGTAGGTTTCAGGAAAATGGGTATCCAAATCTACAAAAATGTCTTAAAAACACCTATAGTGGGACTCATTTTCCACTTGTGGTGAATGAGTTAAATTTGGCTTTTCTAAAGATTCAAAGTTTTGATCTGCACCTCTCAAACTACTCTTTTTTCTTCTTTAGGTTCTCAAATCTGAAACTCTAATTTTTTGGGTTGTAGATGACTTTTTAGTAAATATTTTGAACTTGCAAATCCAGAGATAACTACAATAATATTGAAACCTAATATTCAATGATATTTAAGTCTTCAAAGAAACCTAGATTTGCAATCACACAGAGAGAAAAAGAGTTGATTGTTAGGGAATAGGGATTTTCCTTGGTAAAATCCCTTTTAGATAATTAAATCAAATGATGAAATAAGATAATGAAGCATGAACATGAAATAATGCTGTTAGAACCTTTCCATGATGATGGATCTTAAATCGCTAGAAGAATTGATGAAGAATCTATCCTTGAATGCCTTGGAAATGATCTTAAAAGCTATCTTGATGACCTTTTGAAGACTTGAAATGATTAACTCTAGAATTATTGACTTGGTGAAATGAATGCATATGTTTCTTTTTATGAAATGATTATTTGAAATCTTTCTTATATAGGAAATCCACTCAAATGGCCATTATTTTGATCCCCAAGTTCAACATGGAATAAATTTGAACTTAAAACCCAGTTTTTCTCACTCAAACCTCAAAAATGGCTCAAATGGGACTCATTCTCCATATTGGGTGAATTAGTCCCACCTATATGAGACTCATTCATCCAAGGTGGTGAATGGGTCCCAAAAGGGCCATTTTTTCTACTAGAATGTTGGTGAGTGAAGAAAATAAGTTTATATGTTGATATAGTTAGGTTTTTAGTCAAAATAGGCCTTGGGATGCACAATATGGGGTCATTGGGGCCTATTAGTGATGATATTAATGTTATAAATGCAATAGGGCCAAAATCCCAATGTGAAAGTGTAAATAAATACACTTTGCAACACTAAATTAAGGAAAAAAAAATTCTATTTAGCCTAGGAGGGCCCTATATCCGATGTGAATGTATATAACACATTACAAGACTATATTAGGTTCACTTGATTTACACGTCTCCTAAATTTAATGTGAAGATGTAAATAAATACATTTTACAACATTAAATTATGGAAAAGTTAAGTTAATTACCTTAAAAAGGGCCCAACACCTAATATGGATGAGCAAATCACCTCACAACTCTAGATCAAGGAAAAATTAAGTACAAGTTATCATGAATTATTCCCATATCAAGTGTGAAAATGAAAACATTTTTCTACACTACATTTAGCTCCCACTTTAGTAAGAGGATAAACTTGCTTCAAACTCACACTAAAGTTGACATTAAAGAGGGGTCAAATCGTATCAATGTGGAAGGTCTAGCATAACAAATATTGAGGAAGTGATTGAGCTCCCAGGATCCAAAATCCTAAGTCAAACTCACATAATCACAAAAGGACACACATAAGGTGTATGATATGTAGCAAAAAAAGATATGAAAACATAAAATGTCAATAACTAATTGAAATAAAAAGAAGTAATAAAAATGAGGTGGATCAAAGATGTGTTCACTTGGGGGCCACAAAAAATCAAGTCATCTGTGGGGTTAGTTGTCCCAAATAAGTGCTTTAGTGAGAAAGTCATGGTAGTGTATCAGTTTCCCATCATATGATGAGAAAGTAATGCTAGTGTGTAAGCTTCCCATCATACTAACCATACCAAAGTTAAATCCTCTTGATAACATTGATATGGCACCACAATGAAAATTCTTTTGTAAATGCTTTTGAATGTCATTTAAAAAATTTATTAAAGGGGATTTTAATTTGTTTGTGTAATGGTCTTCCTCTTAGGGAGCATTGTTCCTAATGTCTCCAAGAGAGGACAAGTAAAAAGTGTCAGATCATCTCCCATGATATGCCTTGTTTGCATCATGCCATGTCAGTAGATCATACACTCTTGGAGGACATCAAACCCAATGAAATCACCAAGAAGAGGACACATTCACAATAAAAAAGTAAAATCATGACATGAAATTTTCTAAAAGATGTCATCTATATATGCACCCACTTTAAAGCGGTTTCAAAACCATCACTGTGAAAAATTGCTTTAAAGTATCAAATAATAAATGCTCACATAAAAGAAGACATGAGAACCAACTTGAAAATCCCTATTCCAAGTCATATGTTTCCAAATTGAACTATATCATGAATAAGTATGTCAATGTGAGCTAACTTAAGGCATGTCGTCCACATCCCAAGCTTTCTCTTATATATATGGGAAAGGCGATCAACTAGCCAAAAGAGACAACAACAAATGACATATGGGGATAAAACTTCCTAATCCTCTTGCCCGCACTTGGTGCAGGATAAGGGTGAGCCTAGAATGGATGATGATATGATGCTCCTTGGAAAAAGGGACTATCTTGAAATGAATGTAAAACATGCAATAGTGTGTTCTATGATCCTACAACTATTGCATGGAAAGGAGCAGAAACTAATGCTATCTATTATGAAAAGTAAACAAGGTTTTAACTTGATACATATTTAATGTGATATCTATTAGTTTCAAATGCATCAAAGTTAAATTTGTCTTCGAAGAATATTTTGTGATAGTATTCACATTGAATGAAGGATTTTTTTTTAGGAGAATAACCAAGGTCATTATTCATTCCCTATGTTTTAGGAATTTTAGGGAAATGGATACCTTTTTCAATAGCATCACATATTTTCCCAAGTTTCTTCATAAGTTCGAAGCTTCTTCGATAAAAATTTTTCACTTATTTTGGATTCAGTGGTTGTTCAACTTCATTAAAGTTTGTCTTATATGTTTTCATTTATTCTAAAGTTGTTGAAGTGAATGTTTTTTAAATTTGTATTTCCATTACTAGATTCTCTTTTCCATTAAATTTTTGGCTTCTTCAATTTTCTCTTTTATTTTTTTTCTCTTGTATGTGTTCAACATGTGTGGTTGATAAAAGTATATCTAATGTGCATAATGTCAGAATACTTATCCATAGGATCATGATCTCTTAGTGAAGAGGAATCTAGTTTCACTTCATCATATTCATTTAAGGAAGCCATATTACTATTGTTTGAAATAATTTTGTATAGGTTGTCATTCGCTCGCACCAGGGTACCTTCCCTAGTAGGAGATTTTTTAGGAGAACTAAAAACTAAATGTTCTTGGAATTCAAAGGTTGGTTCTTCAAAAATGACTTCATCGCAAGGGAATGATCCATGGTTAGATTTTCTTTCTTTTCAATGTTGGTTTTCCCTTGTTCAATAATGTTTTCCTCATGATTCTCATCGATTGGATCTTGTGACACCATAGTATCTTCTTCACCAATAGGAGAGATATTACGAGAGGGGGGAATTTGATTGTTGTGATTGTCGATGATTTCATTCTTTTTCTCTAAGGTTTTATTCTCTTGTGCCATAGTTTCTACCCTAGTAGGAGATGTTTTATGAAGGTGAAAAAAAATAGGTTCATCACATTTCATAGTTATATTTTTAAAAGTAGCTTCATTGCATATAGGAGAGGCATCAAGAGAAGGATAACTATGAGTTTCATGGTTACCAATGATTGGATCATCTCATTCAAATCGATATTTCTAAATGTTAAGAAAATTAGGAAGGGGAGAAATAATGCTATAACTATCAATAATTGGATTTCTTAATATCAACATAGCCTCCACACAAATGTGTTTTTCATGATCATTCACAATTGTATCCTTATTCAATAAAGCATTTTCACAAATAGGGTAGGTGTTGGGAGATGAATGGAGAGTAGGTAAAGTAGTGGCTATGATATTAGCTTCATGTTTCATAATATATTTTCAAGGGGGAAGAAAAAAAATACTTCAATGATTCTCAATGATTGTATCTCCTATCACAAAGATACCTTCATCACTAATAGGAGAGGTTTTGGGAGAACAATTATGATTGTCATGATTTCCAATGTTTGCATCCTCTTGTATCAAACCTTTAGTGGATGATCTAGTAGAGATTAATTCATTAAGGGATTCATCTAACATGCCATATTCATCACTAGTAAAGGGATTGAATGATATGATTTCTTTAAGGTTAACCATTTTTTGTTCGTTTCTTTTGATGTTTTCATTTTCTAATGAATGTTGAATGTAATTTGATCTAAGTAAACTATGAACTAATACTAAAAATGAAAAGAGCAAGAATCTAATTATATCCACAATTGGAATGAATCTAAATTATGTTAATTATAATGATTGAAATGTAATATAAACTAGGAAAATTGAAAAAAAAAAAGCAATATCAACAAACAAAAGCTTAAAAAAAGAAAATTAAATTTGTAAAATATAGTGCAAAATATGTAAAGAGACTGATTTTCCCAAGGTGGAAAATGAGTCCTAATATGCTTTTTTTCAAAAAAATAAAAGAATTTTTTAGTTGATTTTTGTGTTTTCTATGTTGTATGATCTAGATCTGAGATACAAATTATGCAGATTTTCAATGATTTTTAAGGAAATTAGATGAAAAAATGACAGCTATATGAGCTTTCACTAATGCAAAAATTTGAAACCCTAGAATATAAATTTACAAATTCAAACCCTAGTGCAAACTTAATGCAAGCTAAATATAGGATAATGATGGACTCCAAATTAGAAAATAAGGTATTTTAAATGTAGGTTCACCAAAATGATTAGTTGAAAAATGGATGCTTTATGGTTTTAGATATAGAACATCACTTTTCTCCAACTAACATTCAAGGATTCCCTTGAGATCTCGGCCCAAGAGTGGAATCAAGGTAAGAGATCTAATAACATTAAAAGATGCCCAAGATATCTCACCCCAAGAGTGGAATAGAGGCAATAGATATGATAATCGAGGATCTTTAGATATGATTTTGGATTACAAGAGGTGTTCAACACCAATTTTAAAAATTGAAAATGTAGGTCCCTAATCTCCATTGTAACATGATATATAAACCTACCTCCATGAAAACATTCTTCCAGCCAATTGAAATCGCAACTAATGTAATTCCTTTATCCAATGGACTTCTCATTACACCATCTTGGGTGATACACTTTATCATAGGGGATATGATGGTATTCTTCTTCGATGTCTGAATGAATCATATTCTCATGTTACATTAAAAAAGGTACATAGTGGTGTTTGCAAGGTCCATACTAATGGAGTTTCCTTGGAAAAGAATCTTATCAAAATGGGCTATTATTGGCTAACTATGGAGCACAATTCTTGTGAGTTTGTCAAAAAATGTTAACATGCTAGTAACATGCAGATTTGATCCATGCTCCCATAGAAGACCTACAACCTATCATTGTATCATAGCCTTTTTCATAGTGGGGTCTCAACTTAATTGAAACAATATATCCTCCATCCTCCAATGGCTATACTTTCATAATCACTACCATCGAGTATTTCACTAAGTGGGTGGAAGCAATTCCACTCTCCCAAATCACTTGCATCCACATATTCAAATTTATCCTTTACCATAATCTCTACAAATATGGTATCCTTTCCACCATCATTACCAACCACAAAAAGACTTTCAAAAACTAGTATATGCGACACATATGTGAAACATACCACATTTAATATTGTTGGTCCACACCATATTACCCCCAAGGTAATGGATAGGCTGAGGAAGCCAAAAAAAATTTAATCAAAATCCTCAAGAAGGTTGTCAATAATATTGGTCACTATTGGCACCTTCATCTTAATTCCACCATTTGGGCATAGTCAATATCCATCTACACCCTACTGGTGCAACTCCATACTCCCTTGTCTATGGTACTGATGCCATCATACCAATAGAAATTGAGATCCCATCACTTTGCATCTCTTTGAAGAACTTGATCAGTGATGAAGAATCTCGTGTAGCATGATTGAGTAAATTGGAGCTCCTAGATGAGAATCATCTTAAGGCTTACAATTATCTTCAAGATTACCAACATGTATCTAGGAGAAGCTATAATACGAAGGCATTTCCTCATTATTTTTAGGTTGGTGATCTACTCCTCAAGGAAAATCAATGCACCCAACAATATTGAGAGAAGAAAGGAAAATTTGAAGCTAATTGGTTCATTCCATATGTCATCAACATAAAGTATAGTTCTGGGGCATATCAACTTGCAACACTTGAGGTAGAACCCTTGGAAGAACCCATCATAATCCTACATCTTAAATGGTTTTACACCTAAGTTTGTATGGGTTACCCCAACTAGAAAATACTAAAAAAAAGTAAAAAAATCCAAAGAATATAAAAAAATAAAAATATGTCACAAAATCTAAAAATAGTAAATATAAATAAATCACCCTATGGTGAAAACCACCCTTGGTGGTGCATTGGATAAGTATGTTTGGTGAAAACTTGGCAACAAGCACCATTCGTAGAGGACTTAATCATTATCTACTCTATATTCCACTTTTCTAGATGCTTGCATCACCTCCATCCTATCCACACATCCTATTCTTGAATCATATTGTATCCACCATCCATTGAAATCCTATCATCTGATGCTTTGTGTATTTTTATTGAGCATTAGATGGTTTATATCTGCTATCCTAAATCATGAGCTTTTCATCGCTTGTATATGGTGTCATGTCATTCGCCTTGTGTCCCCATCTAGGATCCTTAATT